>BJCM01152536.1:0-12021 GCA_018326385.1 Flaveria bidentis | reverse complement strand
CTTTGTTCCAGATATCAGGCTAAACCAAAAGTGAATCATCTCATTGGGGTTAAAAGGATCTTTCGTTATCTGAAAAGCAATTAATCGATTGTGTTAAAATTAATACAAATTTTCAACGTGCCGACCTCTACACAAAGCATTTGACAAACCTCGGTTTTTATATCTATTGGAGGTAAATGGTGTGAAAAAGAAAAATGTTGTGATTCCAGAAGATTCGAGTTCGTAGTCCGCCAAAATTTTCTTATATTTTTATATTTTTTATTTATTTATTTTCTTTTCATGTCTTTAAAAATTCAAAAATACAAAAATATTTTCGGTTTTAGAATTTTAGAGGGAGAATAGTCAAATTGTTTAGTTTCAGTATTTAAATTATTTTTAGTATTTAATTACTTTAAAAAAATAAGGGCGGGCAGATAAACTGAAAGCAAAGAAATCAAATCTGTGAGATTGATTCAACAATTATGGAAAATGATAGTATATAGGGAACTAATTGTTTGGGATATCTAAAAGGATTGAAATGATCAAAATACTATATTCAAATTACAAGTCTAAGAAGTCTACGCAAAATAAAGGAAAAATGATAGTAAACTAGTCAGCTACTAAGGTAACATAGAGAAAGTAGGCCTAAAGGTTGCTACTTCATTATATGATGTGTCGGTAGATTCAACATAATAGACGAGTAGACCTCATTGGTGATTAAAATTCAAACTAATCTGTTCAACTTGTTATGGGCTCTCATCTTATCCCTCGTTAACACAATCAACGTATTTCCAATAAGGGGTGATGAGCAAAATAAACACCACAAATGTGTGCAGATGACCACAAAATGAGCAAAGCACATGGAAAAATTGCTAAGTGCAATCAAGCTAATGACTAATGTTTTTGGTGTGTTATGTGCAAAAGAAAAACAAATGCTCTAACAAGAAGATAGGTTGTGTGTCTCTCTACTGTGTGATGACACTGACCTGAGATAAGCATAAACTAAATATTCTAGAATTCATTGTTGTTTGCGTCTCTCTGTTGTGCGATGGCACTGACCTGAGGCTTGGCATCTCTTTGAAAGCTCTTAAAATAGTTTCTTCTTTTCAAATACCCGTAGACCGCTCAAAAATCTCCTAAGGAATGTTGATTACCGTATAAGTGTGGGACCCACAAATGCTTGTTGAAATAATATAACTTAACTTATCACCAATGTGAGTCAAAATCTGTGTATGGATTAAATGGATAAATATACTGACAATCATCATGGTTGCAACTCTCGACGGTCAAAATCATTGTGTGCATCTTATAGCTCTAGTATGATTTCCTAAAAGTGCTATTTACTCTCAAAAAAATGAGAATCTAGTATCAAAGTACATATAAAAGGGTCCCAAATGATTATGATATACCTGTATGATTCCATATGAATCTCTTCAGAAATAATAGAATTAAATTGAAGCTAGTCTGCTCAGAAGGAAAAATCGGTTAGATGATTTCTAGAAGGTTTCAATCCATCTGAAACCAAAAACACAAAAATATGTCCTGTTTTGTTTAAATTCAAGTTGTTTTTTGTTTTTGTTATTTTCCTTGCGTAGGTGTCGGACTATACAACTAGATGAACTCTGTGAATCACTAATTAAAAGGGGTCACGTCTGAGGTTACCAATCGGTTCTAAATTAAAAGGATCATGTCCGAGGTGATCAAATGATTTTTAATTAAAAGGGTCATGTCTGAGATGATCATTGGTCATAATGTTATATATCAAAAGTTAGATTTTGAGTGTACGGAAATGTATGAGGTCAAACTCATAAGTATGAGCCAATTGCACGATTGAACCATAAGTGTGAGCCAATCGCACGATTGAACTATAAGCATGAGCCAATCACACAATTGGACCATGAGTATAGGGCAACCATGCGATTGGATCACAAGAATGAACCAATCGTACGATTGGATGAAGGAGTCTAAGCCAGTCACACGACTGAACCCCAGTTGCACGAATGAATCATGCGTATGGGTCTAGTCGCACGACTGAAACTCAAGACAGTATAAATAGAGGGGTTAGTTGGTCGTATTCCTTACCACCCTTCAAAGCTCTCAAAAAACCACCCATACACAGACACTCTGCCAAAATTCTTATTTTTGCGGTTACCTTTTGATTGTGATACTGATTAATTTCCTACTCATCTACAGATACTTTGCAACTGAAATCGGTCCAAATGAATAGATTAATCGAACCCTACATGACCTAAAGTGTTAAGATCAATAACCAGGACAATACTTTAAAATAGACCACTTAAATGGACATAAAAAGTGGATTCAAAAGACACTAAGTGCTATTTGGAGTCCCACTGTCGGGTTAGAGGAACAGCTGGCGAACCTTAACAGACTGGTGCTAAAACTGGTAGCCACAGATGAGCTGAGAACCAATCAGATGAACCAGCTGGTAGCGGTCAATACCGCCCAAGGCAAGCAAATTGCTCAGCTGACCGAGCAGAACACTGCTCACGAGAGAGCATTAGTTAGAGCTCACCATGCACTAACGGCTCAAAATGAGCTTGTGAAGGACTCTATAAAGAGGATTGAGGGGTTAGAGAAGAAGAACAAAAAGCTGATGCTAAGGTTGAAGGGATCTAAGGGTGAGCCCTTAAAAATTAAAGATAATGGTGATGATGGAGGAGATGATGATGGTGATAAAGGTGGAAATGATGATGATGAGCTTACAGATGATGAATCAGAAGAAGATGATGATGATGAGGAAGCGGTACCAAGTGGAAAGGGTAAGGGAGATGATAAGGATGATGATGATGATCTAGAGGGTGATGCGTCTGCATCTGCATCGGTCCCAACTCAAGCAGCTCAGGAGAGGCACTCCAAAAGAGCCATGTCCTCTACAGCTCTAACTGAGGAGACACATGTCAGGGCAAAGGCAAAGCTCCACAAGCTGATGATTATGATGTTCGCCCCCTTCAGCAAGTCAAGACTCAGCTCATTATGATTCTTGATTTGCAAGGGATTGTTAGAAGGTCAGTGAGCTACACTCCCGAAGAAGGAGAAATCATTCATGATCTGACCGACGAGTAGCTCGCTAAGATGTTTGGACTGAATCCAGATGAGCTAGTTAAAGATGCTCTAGAAGTTGATGTTTTAAGTGATGAGGAGCTACAAGGAGTGGATAAGATTGAGATTGAAGATGTCACATCTGAATACTATCCACAATACACTAACCCTGAGGGCAACGTTATCCCCAACTTGGGTGAAACTTTTGGCAGTGATACTTTTGAGAAGTTGGTGAGATGGAGAAAGAAAAAGAAAAGAATAAGAGTAAAGCCCAAGCTTCTGATGCTAATGTTGATATGAAGAAAGCTGAATGGGCAGCTTGTTTTGCAGAAATGAAAGCCCAACGCGCACCTCCAAAGAAAAATGCCTACACCAAACTTTACAGAGTCAAGAGACCTCAGAAAGTGTCAGGCAAAATCATCGTGTGTGCCTATTTTGAAGATTTGGATGTCTATGCTGTGAAAAGAGAGAAGGGGATTGAGTACTTTAGATATCCACATGATCTGAAGACTCATCCTGGTTTTGAGCTAAATAGATTGGCATGTTTAGACCTTTTGTATGCCAACCCAAGGAAGATGTCGGGATGGTTTGAGACAGCATTGAAGAAAGAATACCACACCAGATGGGTCAATTTCAGGCCTCAACAACCTAAGCGATTCATTCATAAGACTGAAGTTGATCCTATATCTGGAAGGCCTAAAGTAGTTTTGAAGTGGAGTTCCCCACACACAATGTCTAAGATTCCCTTACGGGAGATGCCTCAAGACTTCACTCCACATTTCAAATGGTGGTATTATGATTGGAGGACGGGGGAAGAGGTCATAGTTTTGAACAGAGAAGGAAAGATTGAGACTATCAGGGTATTTGACCCAATATGGCTTACTAACTTGTTTGTTGAAGATGTCTATACTTTATACAAGTGGTCACTATTCTATGACACGCAAGATATTGTACAAGCTTTACAGTTCCAACATGTTATATGACTCTGCTTTGCATTCGAGATACACATAGGAGTCACCAGAGAAGAGAAGTACAAGAAATTTCAAGAGCATGTGAAGAATGTTAGAATATAGGCTAAACTTATTGGCTTCAGAGGAAGATCTCCCAAGCTTATGAACAACAGATTGATCCACAACAGAGCCAAAAGCTTGTTGAAGAAGTACTAAAGATCCTAGAAGAAGGTGATGACCGTGAAGTTGAAACTAAGCTCCTGGTGCATCTGCAGTTTGATAAATTCAGCCCGATTTGGTTTCAATATTGGAGCAATTGCATGCCACGAGAGCAACAGCAAAAGAAAGACAAAAGAACTTGGAGAAAAGCATGTTAGACAATAGGATGAACTAGGTCCAATGGGGAGTTTGTTGATACATTATGTTCCTAGTTTATGTTCTTAATGTAAAAGTCTTTCATTTCTTACACATGTGTAATGTAATTATTCAATGAAATATGATATGCGTTTGATGTTTATTTGTCTTTGAATATTTCATATTATTATTGCATTTGGTATAATTCATATATATGAACATCTTATATAGGTTTGAGGTTGTTATACATTGTTCTAAGTCAATAATGATTGAGAAATGTGTTCAACCTAGTCGAGTGGTTATTCATGCTAATGGACCATACTTATGGACCATACGCATGAATGAATCATACTTATGGATCAGTCACACGACTGAACCAGGAGACTAGATCAGTCGTATGACTTAGACATAAGATTGATTTAGTCGCACGACTGAACATTCAGTCGTCCGTATGAATCAACCGCATGAGTCGGTCGCATGACTGAACCATAATAATGGTTCAGTCACACGAATGAAAACTACAAACCTATAAATACCACATAATTCATGGAAAAACAGAGACTTCGAATATTATTAAACCCTAGCCGTCCAGAGCGTCCAAAACAACCAATCCAACTTCAAAGTTCGTTCCTGATCGATTTCTAATCAATTCTTAATGTTTGTTTCATCATTAGATCAATCGGGTTGGCATTCTCACTAATTGGATCACCAATCAAATAGGATTCCGCACTATTTGATCTAGGCTCACGAAGAATCTGTTAGTACTCCGTATGAAAACGGTCCTAACAGTATGTCAGTTCATGCATGCTCCAATAAAAAATCAATGGACGATAGTCAAGCGTATTTTATGCTATCTGAAAGAAACCTCAGACCTAGGTCATCCCATTCGACATGACTTAGGTTCTCAGTACAAGCATTTACATATGTCACCTAGCATCGGAGCCCTATTCATTCTATCCATGCTCTTTTTGATTTTGATAGGGTCGTATAGGTAGTCAATCATCGGTCCATAGGGGTATTTGCCATCAACTTGGGTTTGAATTTTGTATCCTGGACTACTCGCAAACAACGCATGGTATCCACATCCTGAACTAAATCAGAATACAAGGCAATTGCAGACACTATTGTTGAACTTATGTAACACCCGGAAATTTTAAAAGAAGAGTAAAAAAGAAAAAAAAATAAAATAAACCCAAGTCAAGGGGTTAAAGTTATGCAAAGGGCAAAGTTCAATATTATTTGGCTCAAAAAGGTGGCATGGCCACCCACACCATCTGCTCCATCTTTTATTCGTTTTTTAGAGAGAGATAGAAAATTTTATCTCGGTTTTAGAGAGAAGTAGAAAAAGTTGCTTGAAGTAAAGTTTTCTTGTGTTTTTGATCGGTTTCAGCTAGGTTTTCAGCCATTGGACCGTTGGACCGAGTTTATGTGCTTGTGTGTGTGTTCGGTTCTGTGTTTTGGTGTGTTAGGTATTTGAGCTTCGTGTGCTATTGAGTTTGGAGGAGTTTTGCTCAAAGGCTACACCAGGTGAGTTCTAGATCCTCAATTTTACTGTTTTTATCTTGTTTTAGGGCTGAAATGTATGTTATAAACTTCTTATAAGTTTCGGTATGTGAACCAAAGGCTTGTTCGTATGTTTATGCGTGTGTATGCATTTTGAGTATGTTCAGGTTATGTTTTATGTTCATATGCCATATTTAGGTGTCCAACATGTTATAAATGAGGTTAAGAACATGTTAAACTAAGAATTGAAGTCTGAATTTAGTGCAAGTAGAACATAGCCCTGCCCATGCGCCTATATAGTGCTCATGCGCCTAAGTTTCCAATGAGCCTAAGTTTCCCATGAGCCTAAGTTTACCATGCGACTGTCCTTGTCCATGCGCTTGCATAGTACCATGGGCCTAAGTCTTCCTAGTTGCCTAAATTTTACCCCATGCGCCTAAGTGTTCATGCACCTAAGTAAAGTTCATGTGCCCGAATAGTTATCATGCACCCGCATAGTGCTCATGCGCCCAAATAGTGCCCATGCACCTAAATGCCTTAGAAAATAATTTGAAATTTTGGGGAAAATGGAATTAGAGGCTAAGACTTGGAATGTTTTAGGAATGATGTATGTTGTTGTTATGCATGTATTGGCCTGTTTCTTTATGTTCCTTACTATGTATTATTACGTGGTTTTACGTGATGTGTTTACGTTCTTGTGCGTAAAGTATTATCATAATGAAGCGAAAGATTAAAGATAATGAAAAGTGGAACATAATGAATGAACGAATGAAAAATTTTGCAAGCAAAATGTAAGGAGGTTCACAACTCAATGAGGGTTGTTAGCTTAATTGTGTTATATAGCATGCGATCTTGGCTAACCCATGGGGGGTTCACACATAGGAGGAGTGTGCGAAATGAGATCCTTATTGCTTAACCCAAGATCCTTTAGCATATGACAGGATCTAGATGAAAATGAAAGATAACGAAAAAGTGCAAAACGAACGAATACATGCGATAATGAAGATAATAATGATATTACCTTGATGTATGTATGATGAATGCTCACGTGCGAATCGAATCTTTCATGCTCACACGAAGCATGTTAAGGATGACTATCATTTCATTCGTGAACAAGTGGCTCAGGGTCAATTAGATTTCAAGTTTATTTTCACAAATGTCTTTATAAAGCCCTTATCATCTCAAAGATATCTATTCCTAAGTTTCAAGTTGCATGTCATTCTCCTCCCTTAACTTTAGGGGGAATGTTAGAATATATTCAGTAGAATTTGCGATTGATTGTTAGTAGTAATTGTGATTTATTGTTATTGCAGTATAATGGGCGATATCTCCTACGCTGTCTTTGTGGATTCCCACCGAATTCCAAGTAGTCTTCTTTTTCTATGCGGCTTTCTTTATAGGGATCCTGCCAGCACGGTACTCCATTTCCAGCAAGGTCATGAAGGTCCAGCAATGGGAAGCTGTACGTACTGGTTTGACAATACTTAGGGTCCTCAGTACGTCTTTATTTGGCCTGTGTTTCAAATTCAAAACTCAGGCAGCTCAAAAGCCTTATTCTTCAACAGGAGCTAGGAGATTTTTTTTTATGTTTCAGCTCTATATATAGAGCCTTATTGTATATTTCATAATCAAGAAATAACATTACAAGGTTTAACTACAAGTAAATATTGCAAGCTTAGTAAATCATAACAATTTTGTAATGCTTACAAAGAGAAGATTGCACGAGTTTTTCTTACAAATACTTTGAATGTTTTTAGATGCCTACAAATGAGGCATTCTATGTCTACTTGTACTAAATAAGAAAAAAAAACAGTCTGGTTCCCCAATGCATGGTAAATTTAAAGAGCTCTTACCAAATATCCAGCCATGTTTAGGCATTCTAAGGTTGTTCCAGAGTCGGTCTAGAAGCATCTTTTGACAGCCCATTTGGTCCCTCCTTTTTGTACATTCTTCGGTAGATATCTTATTGTCTTAAGCATGTTCAAGGCTGATCTAGAGCCTTGTGTTCTCCAGAAAATTTATCCAGTCTTAGGTCTAGAAAGTTCCTCAAACTCAGGGTAACGTTTTATATTTTAAGCAAAACGTGACATAAAACTCTCTTTTAACTTATACCACCTGCACTCAAGCTTAGTGGAACACAAACAGATGTGAATTTTGGGTATGAATACCATTGATCTTTCTTGATCTCGTAAGAAGAAATGAAAACGATCAGCAATCATAAAATTACATACAAATATAGATATACACATCGTGGACTAAATTTATCAAATAATGAACATATATTGATATATAAATGTCATTAGTTCTATTTCTTTAAATACATTCAAATTCAGAAGAATGAGAGTTCAAATATTCATTTATTTCTACAGCCACATCGAATGAGGTTGACGTTATAGAAACACCAATAAATCATAAGCAAATGACAAAATCAAGATCAAGTATACTTGTGATATGATCCATGTTCTAAGCCTGTAAAAATGAGAAATTAAAGCAGGAATCATTATACCAAGAGCTAGATTCCTGAAACCCATAATCCTCTCCCTAATGCCTCTTCATTTCCTGGAAAATATTCGACACTTTCGGCGACAACCTAGGAAGAAACTTGAACATCTAAAGCACAAACAAAAGAACGTAAGGTAAATATACATCAAATGTAGAACAAAAAGAATAAAACTTACCTATTGTTTTTCAATTACTTTTAGCTCAATGGTCTTTCCTATGGGTTTTGCAATAATTTATTGTTCTTGATGGTCTCACACACACACACATGTATATAGAGAGGTTTAAAAGGGAACCACAAAAACAAAGAGGAGTAAATTACAGTTTTAGTCCCGATCAATTGGTGGTTATAACTCTTTTCAACCAATAGTTTTAAATGCCCAACTTAACCACTTCGATTAAAATTCTATCACAATCAACTACAACCCACTAACAACATCCAATTTTTTGTTTTAAAACTTTATAAAAAGACCAAAATACTAATCTTTATAAATAAATAAAATATTAAACTAATAAAAATAAATTACTATATTTGTATATTGAATAAAAAACAATTACTCCACTATCCTCTCACTCTCTAATATACTCCTTTCCATGCCACTAGTCAAGCAGACCTCCACCACCAAACCCCACCCCTTCTTCACTATTGCATCCCACCACCAGATCCATTAACCATCAAATCACAAGCAAACCCTACTTCTAAGAGTTCCTCCCCCCATCAAATGACCACCACCAAACCTTAATCAGGTCTGCAGCATCATATAACAGTAGATGGCGAAGACAGGTGGAATAACAAGCTAGGGTTCTGACAACTGGGATTGATGTGGTCCATCCATTCAGCGGTTAAGGTCTTAATCTCACATAGATCGATGGCAACTAAAGGCATTGGTGAGTGATGGCGGTTTTGGCAGCCTATGGTGTTTCTATTGATAATAGTTTCCAATTTGGGAGTTTATATTGCATAGGACGGACGATGGCAACAGTATGGTTTTCAATTTGGGTGTTTCTATTGAAGATGGTTTTCAATTTGTTTGTTGGTATTGTTGGCCATGGTTCGCATTCTATTGTTAATCAGATAAATGAATGACAGAGAACCAAAGAATTGGGAGAGCGGTTACGACGGTGGTTCAAGAGGTTAGCAAAACTCATGTTTTCATGGAAACTGCGATGACGGTGGTTCGATTAAAAAGGAAGAGTAAGGGGTTAAAGGGAGAAGTGGCAGGTCATTTTTCAGATCTATGAAACTCATGGATTTTAAACTTTTGTTCTTAAACTTTCTTTTGTTATTTTCCTCAAAAAATTGAAAATTTTGTTTTTAAATATCATTTTTAAATATTTCCTTACTATAACTCTCAATTTTAATTATTTTTGGTTTTTAAAAAAACTTAATTTTTAAAAATGCCAATATTAAAGTTTTCGTATTTTTAAAATAGTTTAATGTTGTAGAAAAAAAGTATTTTATTAAAATTTGTTTCTTTAGAAATAACATTAATAAAAAATCTTTTTTTTTTATTTATAAAAAACTATTTTCAATCTAAAAAAGAGTTAAATAATAACATAGTAATTAATATAATTATTTAATACGAGAAAGAAGCGGAAAAATTTTGATAAGTGTGGTGCTGCTCGTGTTCTTCCTAGTTACTCTTTTATTAGAGACCTAGAGTAGAAAGTTTTATTTATACAGAAAAAATAAAAATGAATTAAGTATAATTTGTATTTTATATCTTTATATTTTAGTAACCATTTTAGTCCAAGAGTATTTTGATATTTCTTTAGAACTAAACAGAATATGTAAATGTTAACATTTGTAGTTGATTGTACAGCTTAGAACCACAATGGTTAAACTGCTCAAATTGAAACTATTGAATAGAAAAGGTTATAAGTAATAAACCACACTAAGAATTTAATTAACTCAAATAGGAAAACAAAGAAGCATTCTCAACACAAATTTTTAAGGAAAAGAACTAAAAAACTTGCGTCTGCTATGTAGAGGAACAAAGCTTCAACTAGCACGCAGGAGCTTTTGTTTCGAAAATTTATAATTCTTTATCATTCACTACTTTTTATTTATTCATTTTTTTGTGTTAGTTTTATGGTTTAGTTTTTAGGATTTAGCTTTGGGGTTTAACATTTAGGATTTAGTTTATAGGGTTTAGCTTTTCACGTTTAGCTTTTACGATTTAGTGAACGTGGTTCCCGATTGAACCCTCTTATACATATAGAAGGTTCAAATAGAAACCCTATCTTATTGCATAAAGTCAAAAACCATTCGCAAGTGTAAAAAAATTAAATCATGTGTAAGTTATTGCAATAACATAGGGTTTTCATTTAAAGCTTACCCTACCCACATTAACCCATCAAGACCAATCAAAATCATAATGTTTTTGTTGGAATAACATTATTCCTCTTATAGTACATTATGTTCATTTATGTATATGTGTAAATTTATTTAAACCATGCCCTACCCACGTTAACCCATCAAAACCAATCAAAATCATAATGTTTTTGTTGGAATAACATTATTGCACTTAAAGAACATTATGTTCATTTATGTATGTCTAAATTCACAAGTGTAACAAAGTTAAGACATGTGCAACTTACACTTACATCTATAAATATTTGCTAGTGAAAATGTAACTTACACCTTTCTCTAACCTTTTTTTATAAGGAAGGGAAAAGAACGAACATTAAACCTCCTTTATTGCAATAACCCACGTTAACCCATCAAGACCAAATCATAATTATTTTTTCTTGGAATAATATTATTACACTTATAGCACATTATGTTCTTTTATGTATATGTGTGAATTCATAATTGTAACAAAGTTAAGAAAGGTGCAAGTTAAACTTACACTAGCAAATATTTCTAGGTGTAAGTGTAATTTGTACGTATCTTAACTTTTTTACACTTCTGAATTTTCAAGTATACATAAAAAAACATAACGTTCTATAAGTTTAATAATATTATTCCAACAAAACATATTATGATTTTGAAGGATTAATGCGAATTATCTCAATAAAGAAGGGTTAACATTCGTACCCTTTCAAATTAAATATATACATATATATGGTGTGTGTGTGTGTGTATATATATATACACATACATACATATATATACGTACATACATGCATACATACATACATACCTAGGTACATACATACATATATGTAGTACGTACGTACGTACATACGTATTTATATATATGACAATTGTAATTAATAAAAACATATTAAAAAAATTATAAATCGAAAAATAACATAAAAATAAAAAAAAATAAAACCACAAAAATGATTCTTTCGTTTCCCTATTTCATAAAAAATATAAAAAATATATATAAAAAATAAAAAGAAATCCTTGTCTTTTTAGGAAATTCTACATATGTGTAATAATGGATTTACACATGTGTAAATCCGGTATTACACATGTGTATTACATGTGTGTATTACCAGATTTACACGTGTAAATAACGGCTTTACACGTGTGAATAACGGTTGGATAATTTTTAAATATATATATATATATTAATATGGTAGGCGTTAGATAGATAAAAAATACTAAAATTAATGGTGAAATTGACATGTGACTAAAACGTGATGTTGATATTGATTCCTAAAGTTCTCACAAAAAATAGTGGTTCTCAAGATAACCATACCCTGGGTATATATATATATGGGT
>BJCM01152535.1:0-12367 GCA_018326385.1 Flaveria bidentis | reverse complement strand
TATATATCTATATATACGTGTATATATCTATATATACGTGTATATATCTATATATACGTGTATATATCTATATATACGTGTATATATCTATATATACGTGTATATATCTATATATACGTGTATATATCTATATATACGTGTATATATCTATATATACGTGTATATATATATATATACGTATATATATATATATATGCGCATAAAGTTGTTCATTGTTTACTTACTTGAAAAGCCTTTAACAGTGAATAGCACCGTCTTTTCTCCAAGTTTGCTGCAGCATGCTTTTTCTTCAAAGCCTCACAAGCCTTTTGCTCTGCTTGCAGTGTAACTTGCACATTTTGGAGCTTCTGCAACAAGAAATAAGCACCCATGCCTTCAGTTTCTCAAGAATTGCAATAAACAGAAACACGAGGGTGTTAAACTGGTGAAATGTGATTATTTGACTACAATAGTCAAACTGTAAATTCTTTTACGTCATGGAAGGAGAAATTACTTGTTACTGTGTTTATTACCTGTTTAATACTCTTTGAAATTCCATCCATGGAACTAGCTAACGTTGCACGCCCAGCAGGACTGTTAAGTGCATCATGGATCTGTCAAAAGGAGATGATCACCATAGATTTAAGTTTGAAAAGTCAAAGCAGAAATATGGGCTTATTTACCTGAGAACTTAAAGAGTTTAATAAGGATGTTTCTTTTAGCATCAGCTCTTTTATTTCCAACAAAGCGTTATAGGTAGCATAGTATTTACGGGTTTGTCTAAGCTTTCCCTAACAAACGAAAGAGTGAAATCATAAAGACTCGGGAACTGGAAGAAAAGATGTGTTGATCATAAAGATTAAAAAAAAATCTGACTGTACCTGGATGTGAACATTAAGTTCTGAAAACCGACGTTCATACCTGCAGCATAGATGTAGTTCTTTGCATATTTAACAAAAATATATTGTGTCGATGGTTTTCTATACCTTACAAGGATTCTGCAATTTAACACGATAATATTAGAAGAAGATTTTGAAAACCAACTTACTGAATGAGTTCTGCTTGTGTTGGCACGTCATCACGCTGGCGCTTCAATGATGTAATTTCCCTTAGTTTTGTGGCAAGAGCCTACAAAATACCAGCAAAATGTGAATCTTTCACAATAAAACCATGACACAAGTATATACATAAGTAAATATCAAATGTTATTGATCTAGTTATGCACATAATTGTGATGCGCAATATCAAACTCTATATATGCACAAAAGGAGAAGCCTAACAATCCGCTCCAGATTTCCAATCCTGCACATATTTGTATGTTCCTTATCTCTACCATCTAAGAGACTTCTCTTCAAAATGTCCAAGGTACAAGTGCTTGGCTTGCCCTAGAACAGACCTATGCTCTTCACACACCTTCCATGGCACATGCCCTAAAGGGTAAAGACAAACTTCTCAAGATGAAATGAAAGGTGATGAACCCCCATCTGCTTCTCTTAATTGCACTCAAGGATACATGCAAACACCTTTTCCACCATTGGGGAACCAGTTAAGGAAATAGACTCGTTATGCTTGTCATCTGCGGTTTTCATGGGTGCCCAACCTTGTATCAAGGACCGCCTGCGAACAACTAATAGTTTCTCATTCCTCTACTATGTCTTAATCCAAAGCTCCTACTGACATAGTTACTGAACTTTCCTAGTTGGATGCTCTTCTTTGTGAACTTAGTGTCAATACAACTTCAACTCCTACCTTGTGGTGTAACAACCTAGGTGCACCTACCTCTTTGGTAATCCTATCTTCCATGCCTAAAAAAAAGCATGATGAAGTTGGTTTTCATATTACAGGAGCAAAGGTTTATATTTGTATGCATTTAATATCGACAAACTATGAAATTGTCGACATCTTTACAAAGTAGTTGCTAGGTCCTAAATACCTCCGTTTACGATCCAAGCTAAAGGCTGTTCCCGGTCCTTAGTTTGTTGAGTGTGTTAGACTAGTTATGTACTTTGGTGTGACTGTCATAGTCTAGAGGTATCTATGTTTAATACAATCAGATCCTATACATAGAGCCCCTATATAATGCTGTAAAACATACACAACCTTTTTGGTCCGATAGATGTACAAGATACAATATTCTTCCACAATAAAAATATGCTCTCATTTTGTATATCCAAGGTGCATATATAAGTGTTTATCTGCACACGTATATGTACGCACTAACAGTGCAAAAAGTGAAAGTCCATATGCTTCTTCATAATTGTATTATACATATTAGATTATGTTCAGATTAATATATAAGCCCATATTCTAAACTTGTTCATTTTACATAAAAAGACTCTATGCTGATATGAATATGACACCCTTAGATTGGATCATAAAAGATCACATGCATATCAACACGCCTATTCTATCTGTTTGTCCACTAGGTCAGAAACTATTTGAAAGAAACATATGCAATACCATTTTCGCTGAATTCAGTCTGTCAACAGCATTAGCCAACAAACGATCAACACCTTGGGCAGAATTCCCTCCATGCTCATCACCCTGTATCATCTCTTCCAACTCATTGACCTCCGATTGCAATCTAGAATATTCTTCATTAAACTGTAATTCAACTTCTGCTTCTTGCTTCTCAAGAACCTAAATGGCATTTTTCAAACGGTTCAACACCTAATTGCAGTAAACAGAAAGCCTCGTCACTCGAAAAGGCACATTCACTTCGCTTACAAACTAAAATATAACTACTTCAGCTTTATATCCTCCCTCATTATAACCAGCACTCATAAGTCATACATAAGAAAACCCAATCAACAAATTGTTTGATAACTTCATAAGTACAAGTAATCTCTGTGAATTATACCTTTAATGTCTCTAGAAGTGATACTAAATTCTGTACATCAGCAGTAGCACCAGCCTTCTCAGCTCCCTCTCTCAAAGCATGTATCTTTTTCAAAGTTTCTGTGATCTGCTCATCCTAAAAAATAAAAAACAGAAAAGGGGGAAAATGATGAAGATAAAACAAAGTTGAGGTCTACTGAAACTATTTAACTATGGCTTTTTGCAACTTCAACAGAGCTTCAAACATAAAAGAAACAACAAATCCTCAGATCAAAAAGGGAATAAACTGATTTACCATTTCTGCCATCTTGATAATTTTCTACAATTCTTCAATCTTCAAGCTTTCGAAGATGAATTCATCATCATCAGCAATACTAACACTGTGAATTGTACATATACTGATAACAACTAAGAGAATCGAAATGTTTAATTAAACCTAATCGATCGGAACAAAGGTAGTGTACATTAAAGACCCTAATAATATGCAAATTTTGATAATTTTGATGCTATGCAAGTTACAGTGTATTACACTTTATGCCCTTGTAGTATGTTAGTGTACATTAAAGACCCTAATAATATGCAAATTGCAAACATTGTTTTTCTCTGTTTTATTAATTCAGTCGTCTACCACTCAAACTAGTCAATTTTGTTTGAGAGAATTTTAGTGCATAAACTATCTATTTAATTTGTTTATAAAATTTTACAGAAGTAAGGTTGTAGCATTTAATAGAAGCAATCTTTTTCTTTATTTTTTTATCTGGAATGTTAGCATGTGTCTCGTGTTCTATAAACCTTGATGTAGTTTACGAGGTTTGATCAAGATAAAAAAATCTTTCTACTCAAATAAAAAAATATATTGGGATGACACGTGACAACAGCACAATCATCCTCATCAAAATTTTCCCGTTTCTCTTTCTTATTAAATAATTATCTTAAATACTAATAATATTATTTATCACTTTTTAGATTTAATAAATTAAAAAAATCAATTTATTAACGATATTTCTAAAAATAGAAATTTTTAATAAAATAATATTTTTTCTAAAGCATAATTTTTTAAAAAATATATAAAAAATTTTAAAATTGCTACTTTTATAAAGTCAATTTTTAAACAAAAAATAGTTAAAGTTGCATGTTATAATAAGAAAAAAATTTAAAAATAATATTTTTATACAGTTTGTTTTAAAGGAAAATATTTGCTTTTTTTAAAAAAATTAAAAACAAAATTTTAAAATATTGATATCACTTTTTTATTACTTATAGTTATTTATCATACGTAATTTCAATCATATCATATCTTTAAATATTATTTTATAACTAAAAATTTTTATTTAACTCGTGTAATATACGAATTTACTAAAACTAGTTATCCATACTTTGTTTAAAAATTTTGTACGTATTGAGTCAGTGAGTTCTATGACCTTCGCCTCCCTGTATACGGAATGTTATTATTGTCTAAGCCATTTAAAACTCATATTAATAAATATCTATATTTAAATGTTATTATTTAAACTAAAATATTTTAACGAAAATATATTATCTATAGATAAATAATCATACACGAGTAACACGACCAAATTTTATATTTATTTTTCTACAAAACTGTAGCCTGTTCAAATAAAAAATTAAATTTGTATACGTTTACACATTTAATTAATTGCAATTTAAAATATAATCATAATAAATTCTTTCTTATTATGCTCCAAACTCTCATATTTTGATTAGCGTTCAGAAAAAAAGAATACAAATGTCAACAATTTTAAAAAAATGACATTTTGTTCGGTAAATATAAATATTAATTTTTCATAGGGCATGAGAAAATCGCAAAATAAAAAGTAGATAATATTTTAAAACAAGCACACACGGACCACATAAAATCCGTTTGTACTAGATTTCAACATGCTAAACACAATAAGAACACTAAACATAAGATTCCACAAACATGGTACAAGAACAGATCATACAGCATTGGTTTACTGTTATTGTTTTCACTTCCACAGTTTAACGATCTTATCATGGCTAGCAGAAGCCACCAAACCCGTAGCCGTAGACAACGCCAACCCTGCAATCAGTCCTTCGTGTGCCGCTAATGTCATCGTCTTGTTCTCCGTCATGTTCCACAGCTCCAACGACTACAATAACAGATCACAACCAGATATACAGTAAAACACCACACTCGAATAATATTTTAACATTTAAAGCGTTTTGATCATTTTCATCAGAGTCGAGAAATATTACCTGGTAACAGCCAATGACCAACAACGAAGCATAACTAGGATGAAAAACACAAGAATGAAACTTGTTGCCGTTACAGCTAAGCTCGTGTACACACTCCCCTTCGTTTCCAGACATGAGTGACCACACGCGAACCGAGTCCTCGCTAACCGATGCCAGAAGCTCCCCGCTCGGGTCCCAGCAAATCGAATGGATTGGCGTTGTGTGCCCCTGCAGCATCATTGATCATATTATGAACACTACCAGCGAGTATGAATAAAAAAGGTCTACAGTAAAATGGAAGAATGTAAACAAACTTGTAATGAATGTCGACAGGCTTGAGTTTCTGTATCAAGTATGGATACGATGTTTTCTGCAGCTGCTGCAAGAAACCTTCCATGACGTGGCTGGAATCGCACTTTGGATGTCGCCCCCTGGTTTTCAAAAATGAATTCACACCATAGTTTTAAAAATAATACTTAAAAAATATCAAATATTGTAGATTTTAGCTTTTTAAGATTTGCATACCTTGAATACGCGAGTGCAACTGCCGTTATTTATGCTCCAGTAGCGTATCTCCCCGTCCCCGTCACATGAACAGATGAGGTCATCTTTATTCGGATGGAAATCCAATGACATCACAGACGCAGAATGTCCCATAAAGGTACGCAGAGAAAAACCAGGCTGCACGCAAAGTTAAAGTCAAAGTCAAAACTACCTATAGTCATATGCCGTATGCGAAGAATATTTAATGGATGGAGCGCAAAGTCAAAGAATTTTAGTCCAACTAACATTGTCAGCATCCCAAACACGAACAGTTTTATCAAAAGATGATGTGGCAAGGCGCGGCATACTTGGGCTGAAACGCACATCTGTTATCATTAATGAATGTTCTTCAAGAGTTGTTTTTGGCTTTAAGGAATCTGTATACCACAATACAGCCTGCATCACAAAAGTAACGTGTGTTATTTTATTGTAAAACAGTAATTGTTGCGAGTTGCAAACTATTTACCTTTTTATCGTGGCCACCACTAGCAAGCAATTTACCATCTGAAGAGAAATGGCAACAAACAACCTTGTTTGAACTAGCACGAACAGAACTGACCTCCGTGAAAGTAAACCCTAATATCAAATAAAACATAAAGTTGAAGAGAAAACTAATGGGTCACTTCTGAAACCAATATATATAAAATAATAATATGCAACTCACCTTTGCTCACATCCATACAACGACCAACTGTATCCCTTAGATCATTATCATCATGAGATAAAAAAGACTCGACATTATCATCAAGAGATCCATCCTCCACAAAACGCTCCATGTCAGCCTGCACAATGTCCTTATCATCCCACTGCAAGATTATATCGATTCATAAAAACTAAAAACAACACTCACTTACATACGACACACATGTCACACTCACCAATTGATTTGATGGAGATGTAAGAGTTGTGGGCCCATCAGGTCGGAACATCATTAACGGTTTTGAAGAATTATCATTATGTGGCAAAGCAGGCATTGAGATCACATCTCCAGGTGTATGAATTGATGGAGTCGAGGGTGCTGAACTTGGTGACGGACCAGCTGTGTTAGCCGTACCTGAGCTGTTGGCAGGTCCTGAAGATGACACTGGCTGCTTTCTTTTTCTTCCAGTCTGGTTTTAAAAGCATTAGATTGCATTAGAATCTAGAAACCATATTAAGGTCTAAAACTTTAAATAACAGATATAGGGTAAAGATGTAAATTGACTAAATTCCACCGACCTGATCGTTGCCTCTAAACGAGTTTGACATGCTCCCATCCCCCACGCTGCTTGCACCCACTATTTTTTCTTGTTGAATATTGAGATTTGAGTTTTGAGGTGGTGGTGCGGAAATAGAGTGATGAATCTGCTGTTGTTGATTGCCGTTTTGTTGTTGTTGTTGCTGTTGTTGCTGCTGTTGTATTTGTGCCATCTTAATCTAAAGTGAAAAGTAAATAAAGTCACTCAACTTTACTCTAATGGCTGTTAAAAAACAAAAGTAGGTATGAAAATGGAGAAATTACTTTAAGCAGCATATCTGTGTCTCCACGAGGTAAACCAGGAATGGGAGATCCAACATTTGGGATATCACCAACAGAACTAGAAATACCATCTTTGCCCATACTTAAGCTTCGGTTACTAAGAAGCATTCGCAGCCGTCTGCTTTCGTCATTGGGTGATTGTGATGTCATGTTTTGCTGTGCTAGTAGAAGTTGTTGCTGATGTTGTGGTGACATCATTTGCAGCTGGTGAAATGGTTGGGAGCCTTGCATGAATGACTTCTGTTGTTGCATCAGGCCAGATCGCAGCTGATCCAATCCCTGATAATCATCACACGCATTTTTAACTTACAAATTTAATAGTAAAATATGGTAGAATGATACATGCATATTATTAACAGAACTTACGGTGAGAGGCCATCCTTTTAGTGTCAGATTATTACCGCCTTGATTTGATCCTAAATAAAAAGGATGTTGTTTGCAGCAGTTAAGTTACATGAAGCATTATAAGTAAGTGTTCAATGAAAACAAAATTCAATAGAGTCATAATATTACCAGGAATCCCAATCAATGATACTTCAGGACCTGCAGCTCTAGGGTTCAAAATTGGATTCATCTCTGTCTTTATTTCCTATTTACGTGTAGGCAAACATAATTCAAATGACATTTTACTAAACTAAGTAAAGAGTGTTGACTAAATTTTAGTCTTTGAGGAAGTCAAAGATGAGTATTACTTACCGGGGCCGAGCCTGGAAGTTGTTGGTTCCGACCTTGGACTTGAGGAGACATACTGCCAGCTGTGCCATGCAGCACTTGCCTGAGAAACAACAAGAGACGTTCTGAATTTCAATTTAATTATAGCTTTAACATTCTGAAGAAGTTTAGTACAGACTTCTTTGCAATCAATTCATAATATAAAATGCTTTTCACGTAAAAGTAAACAACATTAAGATTATGACTTTTTTAAGCTGTGAACACATGAATATGTGCATAAAATCAACAAGAATGACATGATATAACATTACCCTGAAGGTTGACCAGCTGCTGCTGCTGCAGATTTCAAAATTGATGCTTGGTTTGGATCCAAAAGCGGACCCACATTCTCACCATATCTCTGCTAAGAATTTAAAATAAAATACATGAATTTGTCAAAATCAATGACTGTAGAAGTCAACTTTCTAAGCTTTTTCTAAAATTTTATTAAAAAAAATGAACCCATGACCTAGAAGTCACCTTTCTAATTCAATCATTAAGAATCTTCTAACAAATTACACACCATCTTTACAAAAAAGTAGAGCTTCTTACAAATAAAATAAGAATAGTTAAATTAACTTGCAAATTACAGAACTTCTATCGATGAACATTTGGCTTAAAAGTTAAATAATTATCTCAAAAACAATAAAAAGGAAGATCGAAAAAGATATACCTTCATAGCTGCATCATCTAAAGAATCCCTAGGGAGTGGAACTTTCAGTTTCTCCTCATACATTTTTGTAGCAATAGCATTAACTCCAGGGTTTTGTCTCATAAGAGGATCATTTCCAACAAGCCTATTAGATGTTCCATTAAGAAGGTGAGACCCATCTCTCCGTTGTGGCTGCTGCTGATGTTGCTGCTGCGCTTGCTGCTGTGCTGCTTGTTGTTGCTGTTGTGCTTGTTGCTGCTGCTGTACTTGTTGTTGCTGCTGCTGTTGAGCCTGGCGTTGTAATATGAGCTGCTGCATTTGCATCTGCTGATGTTGCTGTTGTTGCTGCTGCTGCTGTTGTGGATGAGGCGTTTGTTGTGGCTGCTGCTGCTGTTGTTGCTCCCTTGCTTTATTTAACTGAGTCTGCAGTTTCAAACAAGACATAGCGTGTTTTTACATACATATGCATTCACATCGATTCATCACCAATTTGAAGCTAAATACACAAGCAGTAACTAGTGAAGCTTATAAAGATTTACAAGATTTAAAGCTAACCTCAATGTAAGAGGCTGCAACTTCCGAGTGTTTCTCATTGGTCCTCGCTATAAATATATCCCAAAACACAGACCACCATTCAAACAGAAAGCCACCAGGTGCATCAATAGCTGTAACACACACCAAATAATACAATTTACTCATGGTTATTTGCCCATTGTCCAATGTCTAAAACACCCTTCAACAAAGATAATCATAAAAAACAACAAGTTTTAAATTTCATCATGCAGATATTCTTACCAACAGGGTCAGATGAGACCTTTCCCTCAGCTTGAAAAGCCTGAGCAGAAGCCTTTAAATCCCTTTTCACCAAGTAATCATGTATATAAACATCCAACCTGTTAATCAAATCAAAAAATCATCTTCATAAGCTGAAAATCAACATGAAAATTATGAATCTTTACACAAACAAGAACATATACAAGTTAACCACAGTTCCCAAAATCAACATAAAAATTACGAATCTTTACACAAAAACTGTGCATACACATACTGTACCGATACTGAATCTCAAGAAAATACCCAACTGAGAAAACAAATCGATGAAATCAAAAACCCTAGAAAAACGAAAAGGGGGGATGAAACAAAACCAAAACAGGATCAAAAAAAATCACAAATTATAAAGAACACAATAGCAGCAACAGCTGTATAAATCTAACAAAATCTACCAAGAAGCCATGGATGCTGCAGAAGCAATCAAAGATTTGAAAGAAATTTGAGAAAGACATAAAAAGCTTACATTTTATCAGCTTCCCAGTGGGTCTGAGACATTTCTGCTATCGGCAGAAGGGTGAAAAAACATAAAATGTTAGATCTTGATGTAATTAAACGAGGGTTTATGTTCTCCGGTGGAACCCTAAGAGCAATTGATGTGAAAATTGCAGATTATTAAATGGAAAGGAAGATCTTTCAAGAAAGAAAGAGATAAGAGAAGAAAGAGAGTAAAAAAGGGGAAATTGAAGAGAGATGAGAGAGAGTGTGTGTGTAATAAGATAATTGTTATTAAGGGTCTGCTCACATTCTAAATTTTTTTATGTTTTACATGTTTTATCAGTATGTTTATAAAAACTAAAAGCTTATGTTTGTGTATTAATTGATATCCAAGTGTAAGAAGATACAAAAAATATCATAACGATGTATTGATAATTTTATAAAGCATTATATATTTGAAGTTATAAAGAAAATGTTTTTGATTCGTCCCGATTTTAAAAAAATAGTTATTGAAAAAACTATGTGCAATGTAATAGCTAGTAACATGTATTTTTTAATGTTTTTCTAATGTGTTCATTACATTAATCAATTAAAACAAAACGATAGTAATAACAATAATTATTATTATAACAAAGTTTTAAAAGAAAAAAAATAAAAGTACACAAAACAAGTGTTCTACGGTGGTGATACTATTCATCACCCCTTATTTTTAATAATTTATATAATATATTATTTTCAACGTTTTTGTCATCAAACCGGTTTAAATTTGAGAATCATTAGAGTTGTATAATCATGTGTACGTTATGTGTGAAGTTTAATTATAGTTGAAACTTAAAAGATAAATACGCATATGACTTTGTAAGGTATACAAGTTGCTTTCACAAGTACAGTTTTATTCCAAGATTATATATGTTAGTTTTGAAATGTTAGTTGGGTATTACTTGTTAATATATATGTTTAATACTATACTGTCTTCCCTTGTAATCTAAACAAAAGAGAAAAACTAAAATATTTATGTTATAATAAGGAGGTAAGGAAATTCTTGTAACATGTGATTAAGGAAAATAAAAGATACATTTAATGATTTGTTTTAATAGAAAAAAACTTACCACTTGATTTTTTGTAGCACTTAGAGAAAATAATTTATTGAGTTATTTACGGTTTTCGTCATTACCTAATATTACGATTTTATACTATTAGTATTAAAATATAGTTAATTTAACCTCATTTGTGAATATAACATAAACCTTAGTATCTACAACACTTTGTCATCATCTGCATGATGTTATTGCCCTTTGGGAAACTAATTAAACATGAAATCACACGCTACATGTTTAGTAGAGTTAAGAAATGTATCGTGTAGTGGTAAACACATTAAACGTGACATGACACGTTTAACACGACTAGTAAACCGAGCATCACACATTTAGCTAAACGTGCCATTTTTTTAAACACCAACACATATGTTTAACAAGTGGGTTACATTACTCAATACGTTTTAATGTGATTAGATATAACAAGTTCTTAAATTAGGATGCCAGCCTTTCTTCAACTCCTTTCATCCTAAACAACTTAGTTTTATTTTGATTTATCTAATGTTCATACTAAATCAACATTGTTAAGTGGATTATAGTATTTCTTTAAATTATAAATAAATGTACTTCATTACTGTAACAATCTGTGACATATCATAATCATATCATAACGTAGACAGGTAAAGTAACACCTAGGCTACATCTTTGCGTTAATTCAAGACTTCAATGATATGTTTGTACACAATCCATTGATGTTTTTATATGAGACAAGATTCAAGTTACATGTTTGCATAAGACAAAGCAATCCAATAACATGCTTATACGAAAGCAAAGCAATCGAGTGACATGTTTGCACAAGACAAACCACTAGTGATAAATAACCATACTTGTAGTATTATTAACATGTTAGTATAATATTAAATGAACCTATACTAGGTTCGTAACATTTTCATGTCAACATTAAATAGTTATTTAACATTTTATGATCGTTGACATGTTATGACGTTCGACATGCATTAGCAATGTTTGTCCCCAACTAAGAGTGAGGGTAACTTAGAAGTAGCATTGACTATACAAGTGTATCATTAGATAGAGACAATTAGGTTCTAGATAATAAAATAAAAATATTCTAAGTCATTGTATTTTGAAATTTGGCTATGTTGTAACACCCGGATATTTAAAAAGACAATACAGGAATAATAAAGGTAGCAAATGCAAATTTAACCCAAGATGAAGGGTTAAAAGTGTCAAAAGGACAAAAAGGTACAGAGAGTTGGTGTAAAAAGAGGGCATGGCCGCCTATTCTCCCATCACGACCTTTTCAGACGAATTTTAGAGAGAGAAAGAGGAGAACTTTCGGGTCTTTGAAGAAGAACAAGAAAAAAGGCCGGATTTCAAGGTAGGAATTCGAGGGTTTATGTGTTTTTGTTGAGTTCTTGTTTCGGTTATGTGCTTATGTATGTTGTATGTTCGGTTGTGTGTGTGTTTTTAGTGGGTTTAGGTGTTCGAACTCCCTTGCAGTCGGGTTTGAAGAAGTCGTGCCCGAAGAGTTGTCAAGGTGAGTTCTAGAACCCCTCTTTTACTAGTTTTCAACTGATTTGGGGCTGG
>BJCM01152533.1:0-11740 GCA_018326385.1 Flaveria bidentis | reverse complement strand
TCATTTCCATAATCAATGTGATGAATGTTGCTATGGAAAGAATATCTTTAAGGAAAGCTCTTGCTTATGTCAACATTGTGAAGAAAGATATCAAAGATATTGAATTTATGAGAATTTCAAGAAAGGGTGTTTTAAAAATATACTCAAAGGAAAGTCAAAATCCTATTGAGTTGTATGCTAATATTGATATCACCTGTTTATCAAAAGATACATTGGAAAGATTGAACAAGATGGGGATAAAGACAAATGAAGCTAAACCAGAACAAGGCATTCTAGCTAGCAAATTTAAGTCTGTTATTGCTAATGCTTTGAAAGAACAAGAAATGTATCAAAAGAAGCCAATGTTCAAGATAAAAGAAGAACCAGAAGATTTCTTTGATTGCTGAGATCATCGTCTTAGGTTTTTGATAGTTATATTCGGGTTATTGATGGTCAATTAGAGCTTTTTTTATACCAAACACATAAGTTCTATAAGTAATTATATTATATTCTTTTTGTAAGTTTACACTCTTTTTTAACTTCTTATATACTTCTATTAACCATCTATATCTATATATTACAAGATTTAACAACTCAAACAATTAAATAAAAGGAAGACACTTTACAACTAAATGTCATTTTAGGAACAAAAGTTTAAAATCAAGTGGGACATGTCAGATAATTAATTACATCTTTATAATTAATATAAGTAGCCTAATTAAGTCGTTTTCAACCGAAACAAACAGAGATAGAAAGAAGAAAAGAGTGAAGATTTTAAAGACCGAAGACCATGTAAATCTTAGGGGGAGTATTGTTAGAACTCTAGAAAGATTAACATGTTGTCTTTATGTGTCTTTTTACTATTTGTTAATAGTATAGGGACTAGTTTTGTAATTAGTAAGTTTCTTGTGTTTCATTATAAATAGCTTAGTCTTGTTGCATGTAGGTAGAGACGAAACTGCTTACTTACTTTGTAATTGACTTTGCTTGATATTAATGAAACTGTGAATTTTATTGATATCTTGCTTGATTTGATTACTTTGTTTGTATTTCTTTGAATTGTGTCCATACATCATCACAGATTGATTCAATTGATCCTATCATACTCATATGTGTTTTTAATCATATTTTATCTTAATATATCGTTTTATAATTAATAATATTTTATTATATTAAAACTTTGTTTATTTAACTCGTGTAACCCATATATTTACTAAAGCTAGTTAGGATGTATATAATTGTCTTTCCTTCTTATTTACAGTCAGTGTATTTTAATTAAGGCTTTTTAGTTATTTTTATTTATATTTATCAAAAAACAATACCTCTTAGAGTTTTATTAATTCCATAAAAGCAATTTATTTTTTATCTATTCTAATAAAGTAAAATAACTTTTAGTCACATATTATTTTTAAAATGTCCATGTCATCTTCACCTAGTCTCCAACTAGGATTGTTTATGTGTTATCACCACAATAAATTTATAATTTTAGTAAAAATCTTGGTTTCAAAAGGTTTTTCCTTAATAATTTTCATTTAATGCTATAATAATCAAGAAATTTCTTTTTTAAAATAATTAACATTTTATTAAATCTATTTTAATAAGACTTAAAATATAGTTTTATTGTAGCTAATCATTGTTAATACTAAAATATTTTAAAAATATTTATAAATAGGTTTATATATATTTATGAATAATAAAATCTTTTTCCTTTTTATACTATTGTTTATATCTTAAATATGTTTATAGTAATTTTATTGATATGTTCATATATTACATTATTAGATTATATGTATAGATAATCTATTATATAATTTTTATTTCAACCCGTGTAACACACATGTATTTAAACTAGTAACAAATATTGAAATTTATAAAATTTATTACTAAAATGGTGCATAACATAAAATATAGATCTATAAAGAGGCTTTTAACTTGAATTGTTATAAGGTTATATTCAAAGTTATAAAATTAAAAGTTAAATTTTGTTTTGTTTCCTGATTTGACAAAAATATAATTTTCCTTTAAAACATTAGCTCCATCAATTTATTTTCAAAATTTTATAAGTTGTTTTAATTTTAGTTCAAATCTTTCTTCATTGTTTTAACTTGAATTCAAAATAGTGAAACTTTTGAAGTGAAAGTGAAACAAATTAGAGTAAATTATAAATTTTATTCTTTAAGTATGCTTAAAATTATGAATCATGTTATTAAACTTTCATAATTACACTGATCGCCATTTATTTAAAAATTATCACGGTTTTTGTCCTTTTAACTAACAAAAGTTAAAAATTTCAGTTATTTTTGTGTAAAAGACTTTTTTGCTCTTACCCTTTAAACGATGAAATCTGTAATTTCACCAATGTTTTATTTCTTTTCTTTTTATTTTATTTTATTTACTTTACTTTTCTTTATTTTTTTCCTCTTTTTTTAATCACTTTTATTTCTATAATTTTTTTAAATTGATAAATTTGCCCTTAACCCTTAAAACAATAGAATGTGTTATTATTAATCTTTGATTCTCTTTTATGTTTTTCTTATTTATTTTATTTTCTTTACTTTTATTTATTTTTAGCCGCTTTTGTTAAAAAAATCATTATAAGTAATTTAGTTTTTATATTTTTTATAAAATATAATTTTATTTATAGATTTTATTTTTATACAAATTTATTTTCAATTTTCACATTATTTTAATAAAATCAATAGAAATTAGACAATTCGGTTTTTAACATTTTTGGTACAACATTTTTTAGTTGTTTCAAATTATTTTGAACTCTCTAATTTGTGAAACAAAAGCAATAAAAGTATATTTCGAACTCTCTAATTTTTGAAACAAAATCAACAAAAGAATATTTTTAGTGAAACAAAAGCAATTACTAGTTTGAATTTTATAGCATAAAAAATATATTTTAATTCTCTAATTTGTTCTCATATTAGAAAGCTAGATAAGTAATTTTTAGAAACAAAAAATATAATAAATTAAAAACCTATAAATAAAAGTATATTTTATAAAATATTAAAAATAATTAAGTAATTGTATTTCAGATAAGTTTATAAAATAAAAAGTGATTAAAAATAAAATAAAATAAAATGAAAAAAATAAAAGATTAGTGACAATTGTAGATTTCGCCCTTTACGGAGTAAGGGCAAAATAATCCATTCATACAAAACTAACTTGAAAAATTAACTTTTTTTAGCAGAAAGAACATAAAGCGTGATAATTTTGAATAAAAGACGCTTAGTGTAATTATGTAAGTTTAAAGACACGATCCATAATTTTAAACATACTTATTGGATAAAATTTGTAATTTACTCAACAAATTATGAAACTTTTAAAGATAAATTGATGTTTTTAATTTTTTTTAAAAATAGTTACTTTAATCAAATATTAAAAAGAAAAATGAAATTAACTCTAAAGTTTATTACTAAAACCGTGTATAATAAAATATAATATTAATGGTTTTATTTTTAATATAAAAAAACAGTAGACAGGTGATGGGCCTACATGTGTTTTTCGTCGACAATCATACATTGTCTTTGTCCGTGAAGTAAAACGATCAATGCGGTGTTTATTGTTACATGCAATGTATGCATCATATATGTATGTATATAACATAATCGTTATGAACAAATACTATATGTTCGTCACGCAATAGTTTGTTGATACTACACAAATGTGTAAATATACTAAACTGATATCATATAAAGCGATAAAACTATATAAAGTGATCATTGGCACGTCATGATTTTATTATGTGTTTGCGAATCATGTTTTTACGGACACATTATATGTAGCCACAAAAGTGTATAAATGCAGCGTACCTATACAAATGCAATTGTGACATTATTAAACCCTACGACACGTCTCTTACGGGACATATGGTCCCTACCATCGATGTAAAATACGTGTCAATATTTTTAGGCATGTTACAAGATCTTTACGTTGACCTATATTTAACATTACATGAGAGAAAATAATTAATATATACGTTGACCTATATTTAAATAAATTTTCATCTAATAAGCTTTCTGAAACCCAATTGTGATCTCTTTTATCTTATTAACTTCAAACCAAGTCCGAGTTTTCCCAAACTTAAGGATCAAAACTGTAATTTGAACATCGCACACGAATTATCCGTGTAATTTACTCTTATATATTTGTATATTTACAAAAACCTATCCTCAACTATGACTAACTACAATGAGATCTAATAACATACATGACAAACCAAACATAATTAAACGTCTTCGTATATTAACTATCTATGTTGACGTTTTTCATATTCTAACAAAAATACCTATATAGGTCAACCGGATCAAAAGGTCTGTGTGTGTTAATTACTTTTCGGGTTAAATGCATGGGCGGGAAAATGAGTAAGGTAGTGACGTAGAAAGAGGACACATGTTCACATCAAACATTGGTTTATTAAAGGTCATAGATTTTTCTTTTTAAAACCATCAGTTACATATTTCAAGTCTTCTGTATTTCTAAAAGTAATAAGAATTACATCTTCAAATTCAAAAGTTTAAAACTTCATTTCAAAACAACAATCACTGATAATAAAAGTTACAACTACGACAACAATAACAACTGCTAATTTTTTAAACAATTACAATACTAAATAACAAAATGTGAAAATTCAATAGTAAAAACAAGAGTGAAAAAGTTATTTAATACGTTAATTTTAATGCAATGAATATGTATGTATGTTATTTTTAAGTTAATCTCAATGCAATGAATATATGTATGTATTTTGGGTTTTGGGTTTGGTTAAACGTGTTTTCAATTCAGTTTGGTGTGGTAAAAAGGGCAGGCCAAAAAGAAGTTTCAAAACTGAAAAAAGCTAACCAAGTAAACCTGTTAAACACTAGAACTAATAAATCGAACCAAATAAACCTGTTAAACACTAGTGACGAATAATCCAAAATAATAAAAAAACTGTTGATTAAAATGGTTTAGAGGTGAGATCATACCAACGCCAATAGGATTAACATGTATTTTGTTTTGAAGTTGCGGCCATGTGATTAAATAATATAATCAGTTAATCACTGAAAAACAAGTGCCAAAATTCTCTCATGCTACAACCGAATTTAGGTTAATTGTGTGGCCGTTGAGATTCTAGTTCCCCACCCCAATGGAATTTGGTTTTAAGATATTCCAGATATTTTTCCCTTAAATTTATTACATCAGATTCTGTCTCTCTTTTTTAAATTAAAATATTTGCTTTTTTTTTTAAAATTGTAATCTGTAAATAAAAATAACTCTCCGCACACGTTTCCTAATTTCTCATTAATACTTTGCCCAAGGTTTTATAGGACGAGTTTAATATAGAAGTAATTTTGTATGTATAACTTTGGGTAATTTAAGTTATTTTGTCACTATTCTCTATTTAAGATGGTTATCTATCAAAGATAATTTTAAATAATACTAATAACTTTTATTTATGTTTAATTAATAACACTTTAGTTTGTTTCTAATTTTTTTTAAACGACAAATGTATGACCCTGCTTCGGAGGATAGATGTTATCTTAATCGGGTCCACCTACCCGTTTCCCAGCCAGGACCGCACCCCCAACCCCCACAGAAAAAAACTCATTGCTAAAAAAACACTCTGACTCAACTCTAGGCATTTAGCTTAAAGTGAGACTTGAACCCATAACCTCTATTTTATTTACATGTCATGTGTACCTCACATTAACCAGTTGGGTTAAGAATCATTGGTAGTTTGTTTCTAATTGATTATCCTTCTCTACATGATATATAATTAAAAAAATACAAAAAAGTCCCTATGGTTTGATCAATTTGCACATTTGGTCCCTAGATTTTGATAATTGCAGAGTTAGTCCAAACTTTTATATAGTCATTGTACATTTGGTCCTGGTATTATTTTCATTTAGTTTTTATATATTTTATAAAGTCTAGACTAACTTTTAAATGTAATTTTAAGGACCAAAAGTGCAACGCTCACATAAAAGTTTGGATTAACTTTACAATTAATAAAAAATTAGGGACCAAACCTACAATAAATACATAAACGTTTGAATTAACTTTACAATTTTCAAATTTTAGGGACCAAATATGCAATTTGGTCAAACCATAGGGACTATTTATACAATTCTCACAAAAATTAAAGAACTATAAATAAAAGTTAAAATATTTAAACATTAAACCTTAAAAAGGATTGGAAAATATTTAAACCATTGATCTTGAAAATAAAGAGTTGTAGGTGTGTCGCGTTCTATGAGAGGAATTAAAGAAGAATTAAAGTGGTCGGAGGGGTACAATAGAAATAAACTAACCTTTGTTGATTTTTTTTCAAACTGTCTCCGAAAACGAAAAACAATACGTGTTTTCTATATCTTTCTATGAGTATGATATTTTTATAACTAATTTTTTTAACCAAAGGTTTCATATTTTTTTTGTACATGGCCGTTTATTTCTTATATGTGGACTTTTATTATCAAAATGTTAGTTTTAACATGGTGTATTAGATTTCCCATGATGCTTTACATCTTAACACCATGTTTCAACATGACCTTTAGTTTTGTAAAATCCAGCGTAAATTTTGTACATTACGTTTTTATTTTGGTCATAGCTTTTTACCAACTAGTCATATTGTTTAATTTGCACAGTACGTTTTATTTGCCCATCCACTTTTAAGCGCGCCCAGTTAAAAAAATTGGATTACATTTATCTATCGTCATCTTATATTCTTATTCGTTCATTATTTTATATTCATTTTACTTGCTCTTTTTGTGTAATTCTAGACTGTGAATGCTGAATATATTCATATAAGGTCTACACGTGAAAATGATTTATTCGACATTTAAAGTCAACTGATGGAAAGTAGTAGAAATTTATGGTGTATAACATAACTGGATCAAGTAATCATATTCGAATTCTCACTCTAATTGATGATTTTGCTAAAAAATTTAGTTGACGATTGACATGTTAATTATAACAAGAAAAAATCAGAAAAATGATGCCACAAGATTGGATCGTATGGATAACTGAATAATCTGGATTAACCTGGGCATCTGTGTCCTTAATACAACAAAAACAGAAACCAGTTATTAATTTATTATCAAACAATATAACAAAATCAATGCTTAATTAAAAAAAGATAATAACCTGGGGTTGGTAACTTGAATATATTCACTTGATATTATTCCCAGCTTTTAACATTAACTTGTAAAGTGCAAAACCTCCTCGGTGGCAACCGGGCATTTTGGATGACATATTCTCCAACTCGCTCTGAATTTATAAAAATTTCAAAAGATAATTAACTAAAAGTTTAAGCGGGTCAAACCAATCCACCCTGGGCAAACAATACTAAAAATGGGTTGTTTCAACCCGAACATGTCTTGACCTGTAACCCAAACCTGCCCATCTTGGCACCTCTAATTCGAAATGGTAAAGTTGCATTAGGGGTTGAAAGTATTTAATAACTCACAGGATGTATAGTATAGAGTTTTGTTGATTCATAGCCATCTTGTGCACCAGAATAGAGTTGTTGAACTTGTGATGATTGAAGATTACACTTGATGAAGAAAAATGCAGCTGGTCTCACATTCAATACCCTGCGGGATATACCAATCAATAACGGCTTGCTCTGCATCAAACCAAATTAAGCACAACTGAGTTTAGTTAAAACTTCAAAATTAATAAAAAATGATATGATACAATGCAATTTAAGGTTTTATACATATATATAACGTGGTAGACTCTACGGGTTCTTTCATATATAGCAGTAAACTAGGATAAATACTAACCAGGGTTGCAGCAGGTACTCCTATCTCTTCAACCACTTCACGCACAATGCTGTCAAACATCTCTTGAGAGACTTTGCTGTTGCTCAATTCTGAGTTTTGCAATCCTTTTTCACACTTATGGGATGTAATACCAACTTCTTCAGGCTGTCAACAATGAGCAAAATATAATAGGCTAAAGTCATAATTTTACGTGTACTGTCAAAGTAGCAGCTAAAGAAAACCAAAACGAAAAAAAAGAAAAAGAAAGAAAACAAAACACCTTAAACATGCTTACGTTGAGTTGCAATTTGTTTGAAAGAAGCGTAGTGTTTAAAGGCGCAAGGCGCACTCAAAGCGTAAAGGCTAAGGGTGAGCTTGGGGCCTAGATGCAAGACACTTAATACATAAAAGCAAGGGTTTCTTTAAGCTAGGTGCATAGTATACAAATAACATCTATATGGGTTTTATACATGTTTTAGGTTTGGTTGGGGCTAGTTAAGGCGATTTTATGTTGATTCTAGGCTTTTTAGGGCTCGTCAGCTCGTGTAATTGTTTCAGACCTCTGCAGGCAACTTTTCGCCAAAATTTGGCCTGAAAATGCGTTTGAGGGCCTAGGCACGCACCTTGTGGGCTTTTGACAACAGAGGCAAGAAGGAAAAACAATTATACAACACTGGTCCTACAAACAGTAAACTTTCTATATTAACATAATTCCCATCAAACTACCATTCATTAAACAAACAAACAAACACAACCCCGTGAAATCCCACTCAACTAACAAACATACCCTGTGAAAGAAATAAGTGACCATTTATTATTGCAAGAAAATTAATAAAGTTGTACCTCAGGATGGCCACCTGGAAAGACCAAGTATCCAGGAAATTCACCAACATTATTACTTCTTTGGAGCACAAGTATCTTATTGTCAGCTGTCTCTAAGACTGCACCATTACCCAATGGACTAGCTGTGTGTTGACACTGCTTAGAATCATCTACAAAAATATCAAATTGGGAATATTCCAGCTGAAGTGATGTAATATAACACGAAAAAAAGAACGAATTTATTTTTACCTTCAGATGAAACAAGAAATCTTTCCCATTGAGGATTTAAATTTGTCCCCACAAAAGTCCTGAACCAGTAAATGGCAATACAAGAGGTTAATTTATAGACAAAAAAATGCATACACAGACAGAGAATGAGTGAGGACCTATAATCTGTTAGACCAAGGTGAAGGCATGCATTGGGCCCAACACCATCATGTCCTCCATACTACGTTGCAACAACCATTAAAAGTAGTCAGAGTAATGTATATATTGGATCAATGTATTTAACGCATTTATCCTGACATCTTAAATTACATCCAAATTATTGACACATTTAACATGATGAATTCAATTACTTCAACAGCTGAATGTAACATGACAAATTTGACTATTTAAAACAGGTGAAAGTGTTATAAAAGTTGGACTTATTGGATATATCAACACACCCTAAACTTTTTCCCGTTGAACAATGATGAATTTTGTTGAACCCTTTTATCCCATATCTGAAAATGAAACAAGGAGAAGCATATTAGCTGTATAAAGCAAGGGATTTATATTAATGCAATCTTATTTGCCATTAACCAAAAGAAGCCATTGAATGAAAAGTAACTAATTCTTAACACCCAAGTACCACAAAATGCAAATGTAGGACCAAGAAAATATAGGAGACTGCTACACACAGCAAAACCATATATCTGATAAACCTAGAACGTTCCAGTTTTGCTACTCAAAGTAAGACTACTTTCTAATTAGTCTGAAATCTTGCTACTTTCTGAATTCAACAGGCTTCCTAAAAATGCTTCCTCAATCAATCATCTGGGTTCCTAATTAGTCCGTTGACCTAATCATATTTTCAAGGGATCCACATAAAGAGAAATAATACATCCCACAAACTCACCGCAGTGCATATCATATATATATCTAGCAAGTGAGATAGTTCCAGAAAAAATCCAATGATTCACATCTGCAAACTGTATTACATGCACATTGATTTATCTTGTCAAACGGTTCACATATGGATAACTTCGCTGACTGATTAACCAACTTGAGGGATATGACCTTGATGCATCCATATTGTACTTTCTAAGCCATTTACTCTTTATTTATTTCGACATCGATCAACAGAAAGATTTCACTATTCCCCTGGACACATATATATCTAAATTTCATATGAATATATTTTCGCTTAAGTAGTAAACCGTCTTTTCATTCATTAAGAGTCTATTTAAACTTCAAATTCTTTAGGTAGAGCTCACATAACATCAAAACTGCTAATCCTTACGATACAGTAATAAAGAATAAAATCAAACCAGACTGTATAATCCTAAGAGGTTCTTCCTTAATTATATTTCATCCCTCCAAAATCTTCCACAATGAAAGAATCAAACCCATATGTACAACATAAAGCAGTGTTTGATGATAGGTGCTCCCATAAGTAGCTAAAATCTACAGACTTACAACTAAAATGCAAATAAATCAATGTTGTAGATGATGCAATAAGAAGAATAGGATTAGTAAAAACACCTCAGAAATGGAATTTTCTAAGTCAGGATCCGGATGAGGAAGTCTATCATACAATTCATCAAATTTCACCGACACCTGTATCAAAATGTTCAACAAATCACAAATTACTATTACCAATTACTTAAAATTACAAACAGATTAAAGATAAACGACATCAAATAAGCAGATATCGGTATGGATCAATCGATCGACAAATAACAAAGGGGTTGAAAATTGAATGTTTTAAAAAGATAAAACGGAAGTGTACCTGTGACGAAGAGAGACCAGAGGGACATGAAAGGAGCAGCTTGAATGCATTCTCCATTATCACCTTCAAATCTTCTACACCATTCATGTAACACGATCACAGGGGTGAATCGAGTAGGGTTTTCGACTGAGTTGAAACTTGTAACAGCTTGAGCTGACGGGTTAACCAGGAGTCTAATGGGGCGTTTGGATCGTTCTTTCACCTCTTCTGTCTTTCACATCCCTAAATCATATTCGCACATTTTACCGAAAGTTTTATGTACACAACATTACTTGACTTTGTTAATCACGTCTTAAACGCATGATCTGTCACAAAATAACCTTATTAGTTGCTCTAAATATTAATATTTTTCATTTCTTACACTTCATGATTTTTTTAAATTAAAATGAAAAATTAATAAATATAGAGGAACTAGTGATGGGAGATAATTTTATTAAAACATTAACAAAGTAATTAAAATAACATATCGTTAATAAATAGATACAAGTGACGATATGAATTACAACTAAGGGTGTTTTTGGCGATATTTGAACAATTAAGTGTTGAACAATAAGATGTCTGAATTATCAAGTGCTGAACCATTAAGAGGTCTGAACCATTAAGAGCTACTATATCGTTTAACTATTCAAAGATAAATGTCTGATCAATTCAGATAAGAGGTCTTAGCCATTAGCATTAAACCTGTTAACCATTCAACATTAGCATAATGTTTAATCATTCGGAGGCAAATGTTTGAACCATTCAGGCATTTGCTTGTGAAATATACAATCTGAACTATTAAATGTTGAATTATTTAAACATCTAAACCATTAAAAGACTGATTAAACAACCTTTAAATAAAATAAAATAAAATTAGTTGTTTAAGGTTTGGTATGTGGAGTTGTGGACTCTTGCAATGTATTCCATGAGATTTGTAAGTTGTGGTAAGTTGGCAATGTAGTTTTTTGAAAGTATCTTGAATTACTTATTGGACCTTCTTGAAAGATTGGAAGCTCGTATTCTTGAAGGGGATGTGACCCCTTATTGGACTTTTAAAAAAAATTATATTGTGTAATATTATTTTTTAAAAACATATAGCTCATACAATGTTTCTAGTAGGGGTGTTTATTTTCGGATATCCGAATCCAAAAATTTCAGATAGTGGAAATCACTATCCGAATCCGAATCCCAAATTTCGGATTCGGATTCGGATATCCGA
>BJCM01152505.1:11067-42320 GCA_018326385.1 Flaveria bidentis | reverse complement strand
GTTTCTAATTATTCTGGTTGTGTTAATAAAACAACTTTTAGAAAATTCCATATTTTTATAAATATTTTTATAAAATGAATTATTTAAAATATTTTGTTTCAAAATCTTCAATGTTTTAGAAAAGATATGAATTTTGATTTTTTAGTAAAATTTATTTTTTAAAATATAGTTTGATTTTTAAAAAATGTATATGAGAGAGAAAAATATATCAATTGACCAAATTAATTTTTATAAAAAAAAGATAAACTGTTTGAGTGTTTAAATTACTTTAATACTCTTTTTGAGGGAAAATAAAGTAAGGAATGAAAAGTGTCAAAAATGTGGTTTAAAATATGACAAATGGTAAAAAACCCTTCTTTTATTAGTGTCTATAAATAGTTACATACTAATTTAAATTACAATTTATGGCTTTCATTTAACCTTTTATATTAGATCATAAATATTCCATCTAACCATATATTAATTCAACTTCTACGGTATTGTTCCTGAAATTCCATTTAATATTAAGTATTATGGCTTAATAATCTATAAATATTCTTTTGTTTCAGTATTTTCCATTTAACATTTAACCTTTTATATTATGTCATAAAAATTCCATCTAACGATATATTAATTAATCCAATTATAATATATTTATCAGATTATCAAATCAAAGTATCAAATATTTAAGGATTATATACTTTCTAATATTAGTATATAAGTTATCGATCATACATTAAATTACATTTAAACTTATTTTTGTCAACTTGCAATCACTACTATCTCTATATTTCTCTAGAAATTACAATGGTTTCTAATTAAAACTCCTTTGGTTAAGTGGATTTTTATTTTATGAAATTTTTGACTCACCAAAATCGATTTTCAAACGTACAATTAATTGATTTAATTATCTATCAGTCTATCAAAACTAATAAAAAAGATTTGTGTATACCACTTGTCATAATTGTAGAGCTACTAAGTTTTATTTTTCCGCTTCTCTCTTCTAATAAAGATTACATTAACTACAAATGATATTATTTAATTATTTTCATATTACAAATATAATTTTGTTAAATTAGATCTTTCTACAAATCCAATTTGTAAAGAAATAATTTTTTTATAAAATAAGAATTTTTTTCGAAAGAATATCAGACTTTTAAAAAACACAATATATTTTAAAACCTGTGGCTTTTAAAAATAAAAATCTTATGAAACAAAAATAATTAAATTTCAAAGTTATAATAAATAAATTACTACAAATGACACTTAAAAACAATTTGTTTTGAAATAATTTGTTTAAAAACTATTTAATATTTTATTTAATCAACTCGTATAGTACACGGGGTACTAATCTAGTTTTATATACAGCAAACATCAAACATCCTTTCGAATATAATGTTTGTAATTAAAGTCAATTTTCCTACGTACTTTTAAAAATGATGTTTGTGATGATACATGTTCAACCCGGTCCGGCCTGACCTACCCAATCTGGCCCGACCCAGCCATGACCTGGGCTATCAAAGATGTTTAGGGTGTCAATCAAATCCAAACCTGATGAAAATACCTAGACATTTGGGCCGGCATGGAGTCGGATAAATGGGTATGAGACATTGAGACGTGGCATGAGCTTACTTTTTATTGTGTTTGTTGGTATGAGACGCGTATGGGATAACATGATATACCTGTTGGCCGACCCATTTACCTGATTAAATATGCTCGTTTAACCGATTATACATCCAAAATATTTTTTTTAGTTTTTTTATTTCTTGTTAATTTACTTATATTACAATAGCTCCAAGTTCCTTATTTTCAATTTCTCTATCATTCTTCAATCTTCTAATCTTCAACTTGAATAACTCGACAATCAAATGTTGGTTCTCCTTCAAACACTAGTCATTATCGGGAGAGTGTCAGTGAGACAACAATAGATAAATTTGGTCAAAAAGAAACAACGACAAAGACTTTAGGCGATATGTCGAAGAGATACCCAACGATACCCTGACTAATAAACACCCGATACATACTGGCGGATTTTAGGACAGGTATAAAACACACTTTTCCAAGAGTTCACAAATTCTTAATTGAAGTAATATGATAAAAATAAGTTGAGACTAAAGATGGACATACCTAAAATAGCCTCAACGTTTAGCCATCTTAATTTATTTTTGCTAGCGCGTAAGCATGTAACGTTGATCTTTATCATGATTAGTGAGACATTGTTTTATAGTGAAGATGAGTCTTGATAAAAGATCAGATGGACGCAAATATGCAGTGGTTAACCTTCACCTGAACCACCATAATTTTGTAATGTATGTGTGGTGATATCTTTCTATTCATTATTCTTTATTAAATTTGGTTATTATTATTGTTGTATCTAAAAACAAAATTTTTAACTTCTCTAATGGTGCCCCTAAATGACATCAATTTTGCTCACATTTGGGGTTCAAAAGCCACTATGTCTTAGTTAAGGAGGGTTTCAAATTAATGTTTAGTCAAGCTCTTAGCGGACGTTAAAAGAGATTAATGAATTTACTTGTATCACTTGTAATCAACTTTAACTAAAAAGGGCTTTATACCCGTTACACTTGATTTAAAATGATTTAAATTAATTTGTATTTGCGTAAATGATATTTTAATTAAATAAACCTGTACATATAGTATAAGAGTAAAAAAAACCAATTTCTCGCTACGTATTTGTTAAGTTTTATTGTTTTAACACAATTGGTAGCATGTATGAGAGGAAAAAAAGGGACGACGACGAATTAAAATAGTCTAGTTGTTTTTTTTCATGTGGGCCAATCATGGACGGTTGGGCCATTTTATGAATGGTTTGGGCTTTCATATTTGGGCTACATTTTTCTTCTACTTATTTTAGCGTGAAAACAAACGAGTTCATATTAACTCGAATAAGCTCATAATTTTATGCAGCCATCTAGCTCGAGCTTATTTTAATTGAGTTTTTTTGTTTACTTTTTGGAACGACAATTGTACAACTCTGTTTCGAAAAATATGTGTCATATTAACCGGGCTCATCTATATGTTTTTCAGTCGAGATCGCACTTTCAACCCCTTAAAAAACCTATTACTGAAAAAATTCTTTAGACTTAAACTTTGAACTTTTAATTGAACTTTGAACTCTGTTTTTATTAATTGAGCTTTTAAGCTAATTTCAAGTGGGTTACTTGTCACAAGCACTACTTGTTTGATATGTCCCTAAGAGATATTCTAGTGATAAGTAATATAACTTATGATTAAAAAGTTAAGGTTTAAATATTATAAGAAGCAGGTTGTGATGTATTTATATTAAAAAATCTATTCTTTCAAATATAACAACTCATATTATATAATATCAACCATTTTTATGATTTTATCTAAATAGATATAATAGTAGTAATAACAATAAATTAAATCCGGTGAATGTTGGTTGATCTTTAGCACAAATTTATCACCCACCATATATGCATATTCATTCCACCAGAACATAACATAATAATATAATATCATCTCTTCAATTCCTCCAAAAAAACTTGTGAATGTAGCCTGCAAAATGGATCAAAAGAACAAGAATTCAAAAAAACCAACATATTCAAAATTCTCCCAACAAGAGCTTCCTGCATGGAAACCAATACTAACCCCTGGATGGGCCATTGCATCATTCATCACCATCGGTACCCTTTTCATCCCCATCGGTCTTCTAGCATTGGCGGCATCCGATAGCGTCGTGGAGATCATCGATCGTTATGACGAAGGTTGTGTTCCCGACGACTTTAGCAACAATGCCGAATCATTCATTCAAAATCCCGACGTTAAAAAGACATGTATAAGGACATTGAAAGTGCCTAAGAAGATGGTTGCCCCAATCTTTGTGTATTACCAACTTGAAAATTTCTACCAAAATCATCGACGGTATATATGATCCTTCTTTGTGTTTTTCGTGTTCATGTTTCGGTTGTTTAGGGTTTTGGTTTGTTTTTAGGTATGTAAAAAGTAGAAGCGATAAGCAATTGCGCGATCCTGAGGATGAAGATGAAACAAAGAGTTGTTACCCCGAGGCAAACACCGCGGATGACAAACCGATTGTTCCTTGTGGATTGATAGCTTGGAGTTTATTCAACGACACATACAAGCTATCAACACGCGACAAAGCGATAACAATCGATAAGAAGGGCATTGCATGGAAGAGTGACATGGAAGCCAAGTTCGGGTCGGATGTGTACCCGAAAAATTTCCAAAAAGGAGGGTTGATCGGGGGCGCGACGCTTAATGAACGCATACCCGTATGTTTTCTTAGGGTTTCTTTAATAAAAACACTATCTTGATTTAGGTTTAGGGTTTGATTGTGTTGTTTTATATATGATTGCATGCAGTTGAGCGAGCAAGAGGATCTTATTGTGTGGATGAGAACCGCGGCTTTGCCCAAGTTTAGAAAGCTATACGGAAAGATAAACACGGATATAGAGGCACATGATACGATCAAGGTTGAAGTAGAGAACAACTACAATACTTATAAGTTTGGTGGTCGGAAGAAGCTGGTTCTTTCGACCACCACATGGATTGGTGGTAAAAATGATTTTCTTGGTGTGGTTTATGTTACGGTTGGTGGTATATGTTTATTTATGGCCATAAACTTTATACTTTTGCATGTTTTCCGTCCGAGACGCCTAGGAGATCCGTCGTATTTGTCTTGGAACCGAAATCCAGTTGGGTGAGATGACTTATATTGTACATGTATAGCATAGTGTATGTAAATCATATATCTAACAAGGTTTTTTGTGTTTATTGATTAAGAAAATTTTCTTTAACATGATTTACAACAAATATTTGTTTCATAGATCTATGCATATGTTCAAATGTAACCCTTTTAAGTTATAACAAAAAGTTTAGGAATTTGTTGCAACTTTTGACTAGCTACATATATGATCTTGTAACATTAGTGACTATATATATAATTAGGTAAAGGTTTGAAGCTCAGGACGAATGGGTCAAACAATTGATTAAATAAATATTTAGTAAAGCTAAATTAATGAATTATTCGTGGATGGGTCAAACAATTGATTAGAATGGTTTTATGTTAGGTTGACTACAACTTCATATTAACTTATTATACATTAATTCCGTGTTTTATATAATTATAGTAAAATTTACTCTTAGCTTGACCTTTTAAATTTCAACCAACGTTATGTAGATCGGATCGGACCGAACCGGCCTGTTCGACCGGAGATCGATCCGGTGGCCGGTCCGGTCTGCTATGATTCGTTTTTATGGGGTCGAACCGGTCGGTTCTTCCCGAACCGGTGGTCGGACCGGTTTTTGTTTTTTTTAATAAGTAAAAACGAGATGTTAAAGCATAAATTAGTACGCTTGATATACAAATATAGTTAATTTTTATATATAACTATAAAATACATATATAAATCATATATAAATTACTTATATTTAATTACATATATAAATATAGTTAATCCGGTCCGACCACCAAACTAGTAAGGCGTTTGGTTCAACGTCCGATCCGAGTCTGAAAACATTGATTTTATTCATATTAATTTCTAAGTATGTTTATGTTTAGTCTTAACTTTTATTTTATTTGATTTTTAGTTTAGAAATTTTAAAGTTTATTCAACTATCTACAATGAAAATTATTTAACCGAGTTTAACGACTAAAGATTATTACTATATACATTTTGGCCATTAGTTTGTTTTTTTTACTTTAGCTACTAAAGTTTAGAATATAGAATGTAACCACAAAAGTTTAGTATTTTTGGTTATGTTGTCAAACTTTGATTTTATGGATCTCGACGAGTAGACACATAATGGTCAAAGTAAGCAGCATTGTGTTTGGAAAAATTGACTGGACTCTGTCGCGCAACGCATGACTTTGACCACACAAGTTTATATGAAATTTTGATTTTTCAAGCTTGGCCACTAAAGTTTAGTATTTTTTGAATTTCACCACAAAACTTTGATTTATGATTTCTAACGAGCCGAACAGATAACCTCCAAAATAATGCATTGTTGCGTGTGAGAAAATTGACGGGATTCCAACCGCGTAGTGCAGGGAAGAAAAACTAGTTAGTATTATTATACTACTAAATATATTTTAAATGATTAATAAACAAATACATCTAATATTACTTTTAAATCTACACTATCGTCTCTTATAAGATTCAAACATCACCTTATAGAAAGAGTATCATTACATACACATCAAATTCTGATGTCACTTTGATATCATCATGTTATTTCTCTTCCTATACTCATTTAGCTAATTATATGCCTTTAAAATATTATTCAAATACGAATATTTGAAAACTTTTTATTACTTAATAAAAAGTTAGCAAAGGAAAATACTAAAAGTCCTTAAAAGTGCAATATCTTTTTTTTAAAGAAAGAAATAGGAAGCCACTTGTGTATGATATATGCAAATATTTTGTTAGTTGAGTTTGTGATTGATTGATTGTTCATGGATTCCAAATATTATTCTAATAATGATGTGCTATCTTCTATGTCTTTTTCTCCCAAATCTCCAAAGGGAAGATGATTCGAATCCCTCTTTGCTAAAAGAAGGCAGTTAGATATACTTTTTATTTTATATTATTGTGACACTTAAACTTTGAAAATCCAAGTAATGGACAATTGAATTGATTATGCCATATCTTCGGTGGTAAAATACAGTTTCGTATTGTTTAAGAAAGAGATCGACTCTGATTGGTCATTAATTAATTGGATAAGAATGTGGCAATGTTTGATTTTATTATTTTCGCTTCTGTTTTGAAAATAGGATTTAGTTCATGAAAATAAAAATGAAAATGATATGACTAAAGTTGTTTATAGTTAGTTTCATTCTATATAGGGGATTAAAATACGGGTGAAATGAAACTGGTTTCTAGATTTCATTAATTTTAGTGATTGAAATGATCGCAACCGTGGTTTGATTTGTTGGAGATCCAAACATATTGGTTTCGTAGTTTGCTTTAAAACTTGAAAATGACTCAACTTGTTGTTTGGTTGATTGGTTGTTTAATCTTTATTGTACATAGGGGTGAGTGGAACTAGGGATCAACCAAAGACTAAAAACCATTAAAAACAAGAATCAAGGACCTGGCTCTACGCTCGGTTGGTGTCAAAAATGTAAATAGTAAAGGCGCATGTGTGATGTTTAATTTGTAAGAGGCGGCTAGCTCTTTGTTTGTGCAACAACTTCCAACCGTCACACCTCTCAATTCTTTGTTAAGGCTTGTGTTGCTTACGTAGATTGTGGGTTTCCTAAGTTGCCAACTTAAGTTACTTTATTGTTTGGATCGATCAAAGTCATTTTTCATTTGGTGTCATGCTATGACATTTGATGAACCTTGACACCTTTCTTTGAACCAAAATGGCATTGCAAGTGTGGGCTTAGGGTGTGACGGGGTATGTCAAAGAGGAATGCTATTATCTTAAGCAAAAGGGAGGTGGGTTAGGGTCTCATGGATTCTTCTTTTATCCTTATTTAGGTAGTGTTTGGTACGCATGAATAAAGGACGAAATGAAATGAATCATTGATGATGAATGAAAAAAATACATGTTTGGTTGGTAAATGTAATGGAATGAACCATTACATTGTTGATTCTATTCCCTTAAGTTCATTCCATCCACCCCTTTATTTTTCATTCATTCCTTCTTCTTTCCTTAGTCACCGACACCACTTACTCACCCACCCACTCACCACAACAACCGCCATCGGCCACCAAGATCGATCGTAATCGGTCACCACCACCACCAACATTCACAGCCACCACCACCACCACTAGCCATCAAGATCAGTTTCCATCGGCCACTACCACCACCACCACCACAACCACCACCGGCCACCACCTTCAATCACCATCGGCCACCACCACCACCACCGGACACCACCATAAACACCACTGTCGTTGTCGCTACCACCACCACCAATCACCATCGGCAACCACCACAAGCCACCAGCACCAGCTACCCCAGCACCACAATCACCACCTCTGCCACCCACCTCCGCCGTTGTCGCCCCCACTACCACCGTCCTTCCTCGCGGCCATCACCACCAACCACCGGCCAACACCTCTGCTGCCGCTAACCACCGTCACTGGCAACCACCACCACCGTCGTCATTATCATAACCACTTTTGTATTTTGTTTTTTTCATACTTTCTTATCTAACAAATAACATAAAGTAATGATTTATTTTATTCCCACATGATAACCAAGTAGGATAATGAAATATAATGATTCATTTTATTCATTCATTCAATCCATTATCTCATGCATTCCATTTCTTTATCCATTTTATTACCTCGCAACGACTAGTGTGTGATGGGTTATGTCAAAGAGGAATGCTACTTACCTTACGATAAGTCATATGTTTCTATTAAAGATTTATCCTTGCATGTGTGAATATGATCAATCGTCGCTCCTTTTAAAGAAAAACCCCCTTGTATTTCAAGCTAATGCACTTATCCTATTAATCTAGTAAAATGACACACTTATGAAGTTCTTTTGGTTAATTATTTAATTCTTTTAGGAAGGTAAATTCTAGATTTTGACTTACTACAACAGTTAAAAAGTCATAAGAGAAACGTGCTCGAGATAAGAGCACAATAGTTACATAGCTCGACTACTAAACGAACGTGAAACATATAACAACTTTATTGGAATGTCCTCCAAACATATATATAAGCAAATGCCTGTGTGACACTTAAATTCATATATTGCACTATAAAACTTAACACTTTCGTAGAATCTTGTGTGTTTTTTTAATCCAAAAATATAAAGAAATTTGTGTAACCAAAAGAAAAAAAAAACTAGCGAGGAACAACTGCGTTTATTTTGTTTCTTTTTGGAGTTTGTTGAGGTAATCACTTTCTAGAACAGTAAAAAGATAATTCGTATAAAAGCAATCAGGAAAAAGTCTAACTGAAAAAAGAAAATAATATTTGTTTGAAACTTATTGGTGAACTTAAGTTGAGTTTGTTAAGATCCTCTCATGCCATTGCACGTCCTCATGTTTGTAATCGATCACTTTTAAAAGTAAAATAAAGTATTCACTTCTCCATGTTTGTAGACATTTAAGTATAGTACACTCTTCGATGTAGGCTTTCTTTTCTTATATCTTTACATCAAATAATTTTAAGATAATAATGATTCTTAACTTAACTGGTTAAGATAAGATACTCATGACATATAAATAAGATGAATGTCATGGGTTCAAGTCTCACTCTGAGTAAAATGCTCATAGTTGAGTCAGGAGGTTTTCTCAACAATGAGTTTTCTCCGAGTGGATTGGGGGTGCGATCCCGATTGGGAAACAGATAAACAGACCCGATTAAGATAACATTAATCCTTCGAAACAGAATCGTACATTTGTCGTTAAAAATATAATATTTCAAGATCATAGTTCACATGGATCCTAAGAGATTTCAATACAACTTGAACTATACAATCTAGTAATATATGGATTCAAATAAAGTTTTATTTACGTATTTTATCTTTATAAAACTATTAAATACATATTTCCTAAAGCCAGAAAAATCAATTTACATATTTGATCTTTCGAAAACTTATATATTACATATTTATTTATTTTATTAAAATTAACTTATTAAACGACTATTTTACTTTTATTTTTACTAAAGAACTTTCACATAGTGATTTTTTGGTATTATAATTATTTAAAACTTTGATAATTATTTTGTATTTTGAGATGTAACGCTGGTATCTATGATTGTTTGTTTTTAAAATGAAGTTTTAAGCTTTGTTTTTTGGATGTAATTTTGTTATTTTATTGTAAGGTTATTATTTTTAATAATCTTAAATTTTATTTATTGGTTAGAATTAACTCATCTCAAGAAATATTTACAGACACTTTTAACTTTGAGCTTATATTTTCCAATAATTTCTTACTTACTAAGAGTTAACAACATTAGTTTTTGATGTCATTGACTGCTTATATGACGAAAACATTAAGCGGGAATTTAAAATCAATCATCAAATCCGTCAATTTAAAACTTCTGAAACCTAAAGCCCTTAGAACTCCACCTTTCGATTTAAACCACTTGACTCGTTGGAGGCAAACACCTAAAAATGAACCCGATGGAAGTTGGGCAACCACAAAGTTGAAAAATACTCAAAGTTGGCTCCATTTCATAAAAAAGAAAACTAATGGGGGTTAACTCCTAGTTAGTAAGATATTGTTAAAAAATAAGTTTAAAGTTAAGAGTGTGTAAAATATTTATTGAGTTGGGATTAATACTAACCAATAAACAAAAGTTAGAATTATTAAAATCCAATATCCCTTTATTTTATATAGAATGTTTTAACTTAGAACAATATGTAATTGATGGTCTTAATAAAAAAATATATTAAAATATATTAATAAAAATAGGGATAAAATAATCAATCCATAATAATTTAATAAACTGTATAAATATATGAGAAATGTTCAAATAAAAAGTCTTCTAAACCTAAATAGTATAAAAAGTAATCTCAATCGTCTATCTTATTAATCAATGATTGAAATCGTATTGTATGAAAATAGTTTGTTAAATGTGCATTTTAAGATAAACCATTTTTATTGATTTTTTTATAAATTCCACCATTTTTTAAAAATGTTCATAACTTTTATGTACAACATCATTTTTTATACAAATATTACACCATAAAAACAAGTATATCTAATCTTTAAAACGAGTACAATATTGTTATATAAAAAAATATTTTATTACATTTGTAAGATCATATCCTATAATTATGTATTTATTGCAGTTTATTGTGTCTTTTTGTTTATTGTTGTGCTTTTTAAAATACTATTGTGTTTTTCTACAATTATAAATTTTACAAAATATAATGACGGGAAAATATTGTTGTGTATCTCTAATATGTAAACACAATAATAAATTACTAACTAATTAATCTAATACATTAAAAACAATGACAAAATAATACAATGTCTCATTGTGTTATTTGATCTTCATTTATTTTGAACACTATCATTTTTGAAAAATACACTAAAATAACATAATTGTGTACTTATAAACTTAAAGTATAATGATAAAAAAACAAATTTATGTAATATATTAAAAAATAATGACAAAAACAAAATATTAGGTTATTTTCAACACTATAAGTTTTGAAAAATAAATCGATTAAAGTATATTATTGTGTATTTCTAATTGTATACAATGATAAATAACAAGTTTATAATCTATAAAAACAACGACAAAATAACATAAAATGATTTAAAACGTAAAACACAATGAATAATCACATAACAAATGTTGTGTAATATATGACACAGTGAACGTATAAGGCACGGTGAACATATACCAAACAATGATATGATGTATGTGACACAATGATTAAAATGTCATTCTTTTTAAAACAATAAAAAAACACTTGTCAAACCCACAATCTTTCTTAGAATTTTTAAATTGTACATATTTTTACTATAAACATACCCTTTATATATATATACATATGTAGAAAAAGTTTACGGTACAAATCATATAATTCGTGTGAAGCGTACAAAGTAACAAGAACCATTGATCTAAAAGATAAAAGGTTCAGATTTAAGATAAAATAAACATGCAAGGGAATATGGCTGGTGGGGTAGAATTGGAAATAACATACAATTGTTGACTTTTTTTTTTAAATCCTCTTGTTTTTTAAACGTATATAACTTTTTCATGGCATTATTTTTTGAAAAAATATACATCATAAAAACGAACATTTGATCCTCTTTAATATGAATATAGTATTGTTATGTTTTTTTAAAGCAACATTTTTTAAGAAAAAGGTTTATGTGTTGTGTATATAACTTGTGTGATTATCTATTGTGTTATCATCATATAACTTGCATAATTATTTTTTATAACGGGTGTAATTTTATTTTGCGTAATACCAAATAAATCTTGCATAGTTATACATAACTTGAGGAATTCTGAATATAACTTGTGTAATTGTGTATATTATATGCGTAATTATGACGCAGACAAAGCTACCTCTCCGTCTAGAAAATGTGTTGTGTCCGTGTAACTTCGTACGATTTGCACGAAAATTACATTTTGTATAGTAACCGACCTATATATATACACATATATATACATATACATATATGTATATATATATATGTATATATATGTATATGTATATGTATATGTATATGTATATGTATATGTATATATATATGTATATATATGTATGTGTATATATATATATAAGTATACATTTTTTTCCTTAAAGAAAACACACACACACACACACATATATATATATATATATATATGTGTGTATGTGTGTGTGTTTGTGTGTGTGTGTGTTTTAAGGAAAAAATATGTAACTGTTTTTTTAATTTTAAAAAAATATAGTTAATAATTATATATAATATTCATTATCAAATGGTTTATACAATCATGGGTTGTACCTAAGTTTGAATGGACTGTACTTATTTTTGTTTTGTTTTGTTTTGTGTTTTTGGTTTAATATAATTTTCTTACTTTTAACCAAATATTTTTACATATTTTATAATTTAACATACAAATATTCACATTCAGCTTTGGTTCTATATACTTTCCACCTTTTACAAAATTTTCATTTACGTTTCGGTTTAAATTTTACGAGTTAACACACCGCAAAATGCGTGTATAGTTTAATGTTTTTACGCTTATTTTATCGTTTAACGGTCACAACAAAATGTGCGGTTCTTAGATCGACTTAATTACTGTTTTTAATGTTTTACGTGTCACGTGTGGGGTTCAACATTTTTAAATCTAATTTCCGTTCGGTTTTATTTTTCTGAATTATTTTTTTAAAATACGAGTATATCAATTTTGGTTGTCATTCATAGTGGCGTGAAATTAGTGCTACTAGGCATGGTTTTATGCCCCGCCGCATCACGGGTGCTTAATACTAGTTATTTAATAAATATCATGATAAAAAATAGTATCTTCAAATCTTCAAATTTAAATATAAGAATAATCACACTAATTGGACCAAATGGACAAACTTGTTTGTAGAATTGTAGGTCGTCGATATTACCAATTTCCACGAAGACTGTGGGCCAAAAGTCAATTGACCTAAACGATTTGTTAATGTATTTATTTGAGTGAACAAATCACGATATGACCTGGAATACGATCGTGTGAACATGGCATGATATAATGTTATATTTGTGCATTATTTGGTAACCAAATTATTATTATGGTTAAAAGACATGTTTTATATTTTATATATTAATCATGAAAATATAACTGATTAATCTCTTTTATTTTTATCCATAACAATTCTCTAGAGTAAGTTATCAAGAATAATACCTAATGTGTATTCATTGTATTCGTGACGTATAAGTTATTTGACACATATCATAGTTATTTCTCTCTTGTATTTTTTTTATTTTGTTTTCTAATTTTTATACATTAATCATGATCATATAATAGGTAGTGTATAAACACCTTTAAGGTTGTAAGCAAACTGAATGTTTAACGAACACTTCGTGTATGGTTCAGTAGTAAGTTCGTTTACGTTCGTTAATTTATGAAATGAACGAACATGAACAAAAAAAAATTGTTTGTTTAACTAAACGAATGAACATAAACAGAGGGTGCTCATGAACGTTTGGTAAGTTGTTCGATTATGTTCGTTTACATCCGTTTATGTCCATTTGTTTAGGATCATTCATTAAAATATATACATTATATCATTTAGTTTTATTTAATCTACCTAATATTTATACATCATGTAATTTTAATTAGCATAACCAGGTCCGACCCTAAGAATTTGCAAGGGACTTGGGCCCTGGGCGAGAATAAAAAACGGGCCCCTATACTACGAAATATAAAAAAATTTAAACCGAATAACTCGTATATAAAAATTTATAATATGATGATAATTTTTATGACAAACAAAACCAAAGTATTATAACAAAAAAATTTAATTTACTTATTTAAGCAAATTAGAAAGCTCTTCTAGAGGTTTTAAAAGCAAAGTTCTCTATCAAGTATTCATAATTCATATTCTTCAATACATAATTTTCAATAGCTAAAATAACTAATTTGTTGACTCTTTATTGAGCTACATTATTTAAAATGTTAATGGACTATTAGATAAAGTTCAATGAGCTAAAATAATCACTATGTTATTGGGTTTGTTAATAGAGTAATAAATTAATTATAGTATTTTTATTAAAAAACTACATATATATAATAATTTTTTTTATTTAACTTTCGGCCCCTTAAGAAGATTTAGCCCTTGACAGTCAACCCCCCCCAAAGGGCCGACCCTGAGCTTAACATTTGTACTTTATAATTGTTTATGTTCATTAACTTTTGGTAACATGTTTGAATGTTCATTATGTTCGTCGTGAACAAATTCAATTTTTTAATAAAAAAACACGAACAAAATTTTTCCTCTAGTTATTTGTTCGTGAACCGTTCATAAACACGTTCAATTATTAATGAAATGAACATGAACAATACTGCATTCGATTCGATTCGTTTACAACCCTAAACACTGTCCATTACAAGCCACATCCTCGTCTACGGGCTCACCAACGTCCCATTGTAGAAGCTCTTGATACCATTTTATTTATAAAATATATAATATAAAAGGCAGATAATACGCGAGGAATTACTATCAAAGTTGATCCATGATTTTGAAAGTTATAAAAAAGATCTTGATTTTGGCTAAAAGAATTAGTAAATAAATAAAAAGATTTGATATGATATTGATGAAGTCAAAGAACACTCACAGACACATGGGGGCAGTGTTGAGAAGAAAAAAATGAAGAAAATAATAATAATAATAACAACAACAAATCAAATCAAAGGGTCACCACCAAAGTGGATATCAGAATCTCACCATATTTTCTTACAAAATTAAAGTAGATTTCATCAGATCTTCATGATCTTCTTCAATGTCATCATCTCTTTGATCGAGACATTGCACTCTGTCGTCTCCATTTATACATCAAAATCCCCTTCTTCAACCTTCATCTCACCTAATTCAATTTCATATTTTCATCTCATTTCATGGCGCCAAACGGTATGTATTCACCACGGTGGAGGTCGCCAGACGCCGGAGAGTTCGCCGATGTTCATGTTCTCGCCGTTGACGATAGCCTCATTGATCGCAAAGTCATTGAACGTTTGCTCAAAATCACCTCCTGTAAAGGTAAATCTCAATTGTAAACTCTGCTGATTGTGTTTGCTTCGTCGGAGAACTGATTTTTCGCCGGAATTTGTTACAGTCACGGCGGTGGAAAGCGGTTGGAGAGCTTTGCAATACCTAGGGCTCGATCAGGAGAAAACCTCATCTGATTTCGTTAATGTGAGATTTCATTCACTTTTTTCTATCGAACAACAGATGTTAGGGTTTAGATCTAACATGAGTTCAATTTTCCCCCAACTTTTGCAGGTGGATCTGATCATCACCGATTATTGTATGCCTGGAATGACCGGTTACGAATTGCTCAAAAAAATTAAGGTTCGTGAATCCTAAATCGTAAATCGTATCATTTCCGTTTGAATACTGTGATTGTTCATCTTCTCCGATTGAAGCTTCAAATCTGATGTTTGCTCAATTGTTTGTTTACTTAGGGATCAGCGAATTTCCGAGAGGTGCCGGTGGTGATCATGTCGTCGGAAAACGTCGTAGCACGAATTGACAGGTAACGAATTGTTCCATTTCAGTTTAAAATTCACAATCACACACATACACAGAGCTTATATGTTCATCTAATGTTGATGATGATGATGATGTATCTGATTCCTAATTTGGAAGATCATTAATCGATCAGCTACTTCAATTACGCTATTGTTTCATGCTTAATTGCTTAATTTGGAATCGTATCACTTGTTCATACCTAATGATTTAGGTTAGTTAAAGAAATTGATGTTTGATTGATTCACCTGATTAATCGATTGTGTGATGAAATTGCAGGTGTTTGGAAGAAGGTGCAGAGGATTTCATTGTAAAGCCTGTGAAACTATCCGATGTGAAACGATTAAAGGATTACATGTTTGGTGCTGCAACTACAGTAAATAATAATAATAATAATAATAATAATAATAATAATAATAATAATAATAATCACATCAACAACAAACAAGAAAAAACAAGTTTCAACAAAAGAAAACTACAACAAATGTGTGATACACCACCCTCAACCTCCCCTTCACCCCCAACCACCTCCCCATCGCCACCAACGACCTCCCCATCATCGCCAACGACCTCCCCATCATCGCCAACGACCTCCCCATCATCGCCAACGACCTCCCCATCGTCGCCTATGGTGTCTGATTCGAGCTCTTCATCGCCATCTATGTCACCACCAACACCTCCGTTTTCACCCTCACAACTAAATTCCCCAACAATGAGACTAAAGGTTACCAACTCCGATCAAGCTTAATACTTTTCGATTTTGTCCTTTGATTTACTTTTTTTATTACATTATAGACAAGCAAGAATTTGTAAATTTAAAAGATGTTTTTTATACATGTTTCAAGTGAATTTACAATTTTGATATGATTTATATGGTATTTTCTCTTCCTCTCTTCAACATAAGGAATAATTTTACAATATGTGTTGTTGGAAAATGATATAGTAACTTTTTGCTATGTTTGGGTTGATTATGAATGTTATTAGGGAAATTAGCTTTAAATAATTCAAATTATTATTTATTAAAGGATAAAAACTATGTTAACAACTTAATTAGTGATATTTTTAACTTTTATTTGTTACTAATAACAATAATCATTAAATATTTAAACCTGATTTGCACTCAATTTCGATTAAAATAAACGAAATTAGAAGAATCTGTTGGAAAACTAATGCAATTAGTTATGAATATATGATGTTGTCCTATTGAGATTATCACTAGTAATAATCGTTAAAAGTTGAAACTAGCACAAGTCAAATGAATGATCGGAATTTTATATATATTAATTAGCAAATTTTCTATGCATTGTAAGTTGTATTTTATGCTTCATGGGTTGTACTCAATTTGTTTTAATTTTTTTTTTAGTTTTTAACTTTTTTATTCTAACCATTGACTTTTATATTTTTTACAATTTATGCTCAATAAATTTTTACCTTTAAATTTGGTCCCTTGTATTTTTTATATTTTATAAATATTTTGTTTTACGTCTCGGTCTAAAGTTTACGAGTTAACGCCATAACATGCGTGTGTTTTAACGTTTGTTTCGTCTACTTTTCATATGATTTATATTTTCCGTTTTTATGGTTTTTCTTATGTTGGTGGTCAATGATAATGGTGTGTCATTAGTGTTACTTGACATGATTTTACGTTTATCGTTGGCTTTATAGTAGTTATTATTAAATACAAAGTAATAGTTTAAATTATTAAAATTTAATTATTTGTTGTTGTTATTGTAATATTGTTTTAATTGTTAATTGTTTTGATATCAAAACTTAATCGGTCAAATGCTATTTTTAAAATTTGATCATTTTAGTAAACTTTTCACTTATTTAATTGGTTTAGTTGTCAATTGTTTAATTAGAAAAGAAAAGAAAGGGTGGAAAGAAATAATAATTGAGAATTGATTTGATGAAGATATGGTTAGATTTCATGTCCCAATCTTGTCTGGTAAGAAGGAATATTTATTTTGATTTGGGACACCTTGCATGATTTGTTTCTTTTTTGCATTTGCTTTTATTTTGTCAAACGAATCAATATTGTATTCAAAGCTATTTATGAGCCAAGCTGTGTAAGCGAGCCAAATTAAGGTGGCTTGGTTTGTATATGTGTTGAGCTTGGCTTGATATATATCCGAGCTGATTTATCTCATAAACCATTTCAAACGGGTTTCTTTTTATTTTCTTTTGAGTGGGATTCAAGCTATGGGCTTTTTAAATCTTGGTAGATTTAGTTTTATCATATATGCATTTTATATTATCGAGTATTTTGGTTAAAATTAAGCTATAAACTAAAATTTATGTAATTTTAGTTATTTTAAAGTGACCAGTAGATTAACAAATAGGATTCATCCTCACAAAAAACTACGCACACATAATATATAAACACTTCAAGCCAAAATCAAGTTTGCTATTAAACAAGCCGAGCAAGTTGTCTCGGATGTGTAAACATTTCGAGCTGAGCTGCCTTAGTTTGTAAACAAGCTGCTTTCGAGCAAGCTTTTTCGAGTTTTTTTCCGAGTGAGTTTATAGTTTCAAGCTACTTGAACAACTATACTCTCAAATATTAGATGTGTGTTTGTAAATTTACATAACTGACAAACAGAATCAATTATTTATTCCATAAATTTCTACCTATCCCTTGGGTATTCGGGTGGAACAAATTGCTTCCTCTTAAAGTAAGGCCTTGTTTGAAACTTGCGACAATGAAGGATTCGGTCAGCAGCAAGGGAAAGCCGTACTCGATCAGAAGCAAGGGAAAGAGTGAGTCAGAAGCAAAGGACTTGGTTCAGAAGGTGTGGAAGGGAAATAAAACAGCCTGACCACTTACTCGGTCAGCAGTCAGTTCTGACAGGACCAGGTAAGCTGATATCAAACAGCCCCTACATGTCTTTGGAGAAGGACTTGATATCAAACGCTCTTACATCTCTATTGGGTCCACACCAAAGAAATATTCAAATACACTCCCTTACATGTCGTCTTTGTGGAGAAGGACTTGAATCTATTGATCGACTCTTGACCGGCTGCTTTATTGCCACAATCATTTGGCATCTAGGTGATAATTGGTGCGGTATTCCCCTAAGTCTTTGTCTTGTCCACTACAGACTTCACATACACTTAAAGGTATCGACACTCAAAAGAAGAATTATCAATTCGGCGCTTTTAATCTCATGTTGGGTAATATGGAAGGCAAGGAATAATGTTGTATTCTCGAATTAGGAGATGCTCATTGACAAACTCATGGAAGAAATAAAACTAACGAGATTCATTTGGATCAATAGTAGGGTCAAGTTGAATCTAGAATGAAAAATCAAATAAACATATGGTATCTAAACATTGACTCTTTGTTAAATATGTGTGTGGCTTCGTTCTAAGAAAAATTACACATCGACTGCATATCCTTCAATCTTTGTTAAAAAAATATGAAGTGTGGGAATAGCGATAAGTCGATAACCTTTCTCTTTCTCCTTCTGCTTTGTGAATCTAATACTTGTCATGCCAATTGGGATTAGAATATGGACGATGTCAATGTGAACTAGACGACACTAAAAAAACTTATCCCGAGTTAAATCATCACGACGCATAAAAACATGAATGACACGATCATGTCTTTTGTTTTTTCTCTCTAGCACCTCTCACAATTAATCAATTAAATAATATATTTTTTCACACTCTTTCTTTGTAACACCCCAATCCGAGTAGGGCTTACGTGTCATACAAACAGATTTCAAAGTTTCAAGAACGATAGAATTTAAGTACTAAGAAAACATTTAAATCCTTACATAGGTCTAGATAAATAAAATAAAGTCTTATGATCATTAACATAAGTAAACAATAACAATACTATGATCATTAATGATAACAATAAGATGATCAAGTGAAAAATCAAATAATAATGATCATCAAAAGGAAATACCCATATAAGCCAATGACAATAATCACTTAACAATATGTGCATTAGCTGTAGTTCAAATGCACAAATATGTGAGATCAGAATGTGGGCACACACACCTTAACCATCTCACCAATAAACACTAACGATGATATCTTAGGATCGATCCATACGCCTCCTTTAACACTAATCAATATATGCAACAACTCAACACACAATAATAATATAGAGACGTTGTGGTCTACTCGCTCTGCCACAGGTAGAGCACGTCACTTGTGCCACAATAACACCCTATGTCCCCATAGGTAGATGTGCTCAGGTACAGAGGTCAATAATAAAATACAATCAAGTCAATATAACACAATAAGTTACACTAGAGCTCATAGCCCTTAATCAAGGTCACTAGCTAAAATCAATAATTTAGAAAGCATGTAACAATGAGTACAAAACAGATAAATTCTATCACACGCAAACAATGTCAACTATACGATAAGTACTTATAACAATAATCTTATAGATTTAATAACCAACAAGTCACGTTAAGAATTCAAGATAAAGATCAAGAACGAGAGGTATTCATGCTACGAGAGAGGAAGGGTCGGAATCCGTACCTTAACCTATACGTAAATCGAGCAAATGTCAACGTCTAAGAGCCTACAAAAACCTAATAATTCAATTTAGTTTTTTTTATGAGATCATATTGTTTAATTTATTATTTATGTATTTTAATAACTTAATATAAAACTTATCTTATATATTTTTTAATAGTTAGATTTTAAACTCAATTATATTTTGGTTTCTTTATAAAAACTTAGGTGATACGTGACAAAAGGCAATTTATTTACTAAGTTTAAATATACATGTATAGTTATAAAAATACTCAAGTTTCGATTTTGATATATATATATATATATATATATATATATGTATATATATATATATTTATTTATTTATTTATTTTCATTTGACCACTTAATCTTCTCCATCGTTAACTTTATATTTATCCTTCTTCCTCGTTACCGGAATCGTAACAATGTTCAAATATCCAATTTACTCATAAACAGTTTATTCAAATCAACACGTAAACACCGGTGGAGTTACCTTGTGTGTGAAATTATTAGTCGATCCCGATACGCGGTTAGACTTCTTCGATGCCTCCAATGGCAGCGATGGTGGTCCAAGTTGTCCGGAAAATGTGAACTTGAACGTGGATGATTAACGATCGGTTATAAGAGCTATTGTCTAAGAGACCTAGCAATGGGGACTCAAGGATGTTATTCGTCGAATGATTTAGCTACCAAACAAGAGTATCTACTGAAACGAAATAGTTTAAACGATACCTTGAGTTGAGTATGGTTGTCAATCGATGTAGTACCGAACGTCATCAATCAACACTTATGGCCGGTGGTGGCTTAGATAGAAGATGACGACGGTGTCGTTTGCTGGAATCAATCCAACTAACGGACCTAGTAGTTACGCATAAATGAGGTTATTCATCTCGTATTATTAAGAGTTTTCGTTCCTTAATATAAAGACTAGAGTATTTCGAGATGTTTGTATTTCAAAATTGATTCGTTAATTGAAGAGATAAGTATTAATATGAAGGGATTGTTGGTCAACAATACTAAAGAAGAAAATGTGAGTTTAATAAGGGAATTTACAACTATTTTGTTTTCTTTTATTTTATTTATATATTTATTTCATTGTTTATTTATTATAATAATAATAATAATAATAATATTATTATTATTATTATTATTATTATTATTTATAATATATAGGGTATTTCATTCTTCCATCTCATATCCTCTCTCATCAAACTCATATTCTCTTTCTTTAAAAAGAAAGATCCCTACTGAAGATGCTTTGATATATGCTTAAATGACCATCAATGTGAAGTACCAAAAATTCGTGTTGATGGCTCAGTGTATTGTGTTTACATGAGTCAGGGAATTGGTCTAAATTTCATCCATTGAAACTCTCACATACGCCAAACTTACGGGTAATATGCAATGCATATGTACATTTTAAATAATTTTTTTCAACAAAACATACATTTCATGTGATGTGGGCTACATGAGTTATAGTTGATAGTTGATACACGACCATTGTGTCAAACTCTTTGAAATTATTATAATGCTCTTATTATGAAGGGGTGATGGTATTAATAAAAAGAGAATTTACACAAATGGACCCCTTGGTTTGACCAGATTGCACTTGTGGTCCTTAGACTTAGATAAATACAAAATAAATCCAAACTTTTGTATATACATTACAAGTTTGGTCTTCAAATTAAAAAATAAATAGATGCAAAGTTAGTCCAAACTTTTATGTCGACGCTGCATATTTAGTCCATAAAGTTGGATTTAAAACTGCATGATGGTTCTTTCTTACAAAGGTTCATTTTTTATATAGTTCAGGTTGATCATAATCAAATAGAAACCTTTTTCAGAACCATGTTCCAAAAGCCCAAATGAGATCAGCTAAAGTGATGATATCATATCATCATAAGCCGTTTTAAGAGACACACGAATAAATAATTTCCTAGTTCCTACATGACAGTGGTCTAGACGCAGACACCCTCTCGCCATTGTTAGCCAGTCTAAAGAAGAAATACAAACTATTCTTTTCTAGTAGTAGTAGTAGTTCAAGTGAAAGTTTTTGGTATTGCAGGAAAATTTTACAAGCAGTTCAAGTGATGACTATAAACTTGCAAGAAACAACATATATGATTAAATAAGCTTCTTTACCTCTATAATGTCTTCTTAAATTACAACTTGAGCTAACAATGCACAAAAGATCTTCAGGCTATACAAATTGACCTCTTCTGGGACCCATGTGAAGCCAATATTTGATATTTTGATGTTTACCATCATCATCATCATCCGAATAAATGTTCATCTATGTGGATCGGGTCGCCTTGCAGTTCCAGTTTTGATGGCCTCCTGATAACCGCGTATATAAGTTCATTAACACCACAATCAGTCATGAATAACTACAAACAAACAAAATGCAACCAAGATTTTACATAAAGAGATTACCTTTTCTGAACTGCTTTTCAACACCCCTTGTGCCCGATAAAAACTTGGCATTGGTTTCGCTTTGAAAGTAAGGTTCTGCCTCAGTTTTTTCATCTCAACATCTTTTGCTTCCTATGTCCAGTAATCCATGATCAGATTAATTATTAATGTAAAAGATAATTTATAAATTAATTTTCACACGATTATTTGGAAATCGAATCATACCTTTAATTTTGAACTGAGTTGACTTCTTTCTGCCTCTCTAGCATTTGACTTTTCCTCCAAATTCTTCAAGAACTGTATCAAAGTAAAGATTTTTATTTAGTGTTTGTTTGGAACATAAAAGCAGCTAGCTTTATATGCTTTCTGTACTAATGATAGTATACCTCTTTTCGCTTTTCAGCTCTTTCGTTACTTTTCAAATTCACTGAAGACGGTCCCGCCTTTACCCGTCTTTCATTGACACCAACTCCTTTTAGTGAACTGTCCCATAATATGTTTTCTTAAAATGTAAACAACATATAAAGTACAAACACAAGAGAATAACACAACCATGTTCTTACCCAGATTGTACAGATTTCCATGTTGGTCCGACTTGACCTCTTGCAGGGACGATTTTCTCTGCAGCCCTCCGCGATCTACACTTGTTCATTTACAAACTTTATACAATGATATATTTCTAAATATTATAGATTTGTGTAGGAAAACAATAACATTGCAGATTACCTTTCATTTTCTTTCTGATAAGCCATGGAAGTCGATGCTTTTCGCTCTGATGCCTTTGTTGGTAACTGCCAAAAGTATAAATGCATAAATCACAATGTAAAACTTATAACAGGTGATATAGTTTGGATATCAAAAGATTAAAACACCTGTTTGGGTCCATTATCAGATGATGGTAACTGATTAACTCTGTTCTGAAATGTTTTAAACGCGCGTTTAACAATATCCTTATCTCCCATTTGCTCCATGAATAAAGATCTTCTTCTTGATGAAGTAACCGAGGAAGCTGTATCTGAATTAACAGAATTCATACTCATTGATAAATGGAGTGACTTTGAAGCCACCCGTCTGCTTTCTGATACAGAATGATTCTTCTTCTTTGATGATGATAATGAGGATGCTACATTTGGTTTCTTCAATGAGGATGGTGCAGTTGCAGTTGAAGATGCAGATGCTTTTGGTTTTGTTAATTTAGTGGATGATGTATTCGGGGATTTAGGTATAATTGATGCTTCTTTTTTCTTCATTCCTATGGAATTCTTTTCGATTTTGGTTGGATTCACCTAAACACAAAATCAATAAACTAGTTAATCCAAACACGCGATAAAACTGTTCTGTTTTCCTCATCGAATTCGATCAAAAACTCACCTTTCTTGCCACATTTTGAGAAGCTTTCGGTTTCCGCATCTGTTTTTCACTTTCTTGAGGTGTCTGAGCTTCCACATCAACATCAAAATGCTGTTTCACCAGTTTCATACTCTCATCATTCACCAAAACAGCTTCTTCAAGCTTATCAACACAACTGTTCAACACAATTGAGGATTCAAAAGGCACCAAACACTGAGGCTCCAACACACTTCCCACCTGCACAGATTCCTCTTCAACTCTTCCATCATCAACTGCTTGAACTTCTGCAGATCCATCAATGGCAGAAGCCAGAGATTGCATCTGTTCCTCAGAACACTCTTCATCTTCTTCTTGAACCTGTTGGACACTGTGTTGTGTATGATTATCTGATGATTCTGATCTTGAAGGATCAGATTCAGTAGGGTTTTGTTGATCCAATAACTCAGCTTCAGCTTTCAAGGCTGCAATCTTCTTGTAATGAGCTTCAAAGAAAGCTTTCTTTTGAGCAACAGATCCAGGTGTCGAACACTTTCCTACTTCATCTAAGTACTTATTTGGTGAAAAAGTTGACCATTTTTCCCACGAAAGTGCATCATTCTCGTATTTGCCGAAAGAAACAGATACTCCAAGAGTCCGACGAGATTCGCCCATCTGTAAGCAGAATAATCGAAACCCTAATGTTAGTTAAGCAATACAATCAAGTAAATCTTAAGTTTGAAGGTGCAATTGGATAAGATTTGAGAAAAGAGTATGAACCCTAATTGTAAAATTGTGGAAAGATGAAGTTGAAGTGGTGAAAAGGGTACCTTGTTTTCTATGATTTGTGTTTGTTCCTCCATGGGTTGAGATTTTGGGGATAAGAAGAAGAAGAAGAAGAAGTGAGGTGAATCAAACAAGAAAGATGGTAATGATATGCATGTGGAGTGTTTGTTTTGATATAGGTTTTGTGACAATTGCTAAAAGGGGGTAATCATCAACACAAAAGAAACTATGATATATTGATTATGACATGATGAAGTGTTCATAGGATGATTGGGATACAAATTCTATCCACAATACATGTTTCGACTTTTTACCACCGGCCAACAACGTTAGTAATGTCGTATCTAACGATGCGTAAACGCTAGTAAATGATATGAAAAGAAAAATGGACGGGATAAGCGTAGCGAGTAGAGAGAGTGAATAGATGAGTCGATAGGAGATTGTGAGAGTGAGAGAAGTAGTGCATTTGTTTGAAGAAAAAAAAAAGAAGTAACAATGTGACACTGGAAGATAGAGGATCACGTCCGTCATCTCCAATTGAAAAAAAAAATACCGACACAAAACAAGAGAAGTAACAAAGAGTAGCATGGACATGAAACTCATGATCAATATATATTGCAAGGTAAAAAAAATAGAAGACTTGGAACATGAATCTTTAGAAGCAAATGAATGGAAGTCACCGCATAGACCAACAGAAAACCAACCAATTAGCTCTATGATTAATCCTTCAAAAGAGTTGGGCATTAAAGTCTTCTGCAATTTTGTAATGGGGTGTCCCACCTTGTTAAAGACTCGAGCATTTCTAGCCTTCCAGATCAACAGAATGTTGTCTACAAATTGGCTAGAGCTAGTTTTTTTCCTTGGACGTAGTAGCCCTAGGTGTGTTCAAATCAGTTGATGTATAGCCTAATGCCAACGAAACCACCTTGTCAAGTCTGCGTAGATCACTTTCGAAACTTCACATTGTAAGAAGACGTGCTCCATTGACTCCACCTCCATCAGACAAAGAATTTGTCTAGATATGTCTTGATGATTCTCAACCTCAAATTTGATAAAATCATGATTATGTTTTTAACAAGTTTCAATGAAAAACATGCAATTTTGACGATAATCCATTTGATATTATCACCCAATCAAAAGCATCTGAGAATTTGAGACATATAAAGCATATTGCTTTTGACAAGATGCCCTAGTCTTTTTAGTAAGCAAAAGCATTTCGTAAGTAAAAAAAACTAGATATTAAACTCAAGGTATCAGTTACAATGGTTAGTATTATGGATCCCACAACGATAGCTCCCGCTAAAGCGAATGTTGTTGTAATGCTTGTCAATGATTGAACAATTAAATAGTCATTTGTAAGTTTACTAACTCAAGTCCTTTTCACCATATGGAAGTTATAATTCTAGTGGTAGAATTGAAGTTATATGTAAAGAAGTATAAAGCCAATATAACAATCTGTTGATATGTTTATTGGACTTACCAAATGACTTCTTGTTTTATTATAAGATATTACACATTTATTAAATCTATATCATAATTAATTTATATTAATCTGTTACAGACATGGTTCGAACTTTCGAACTTTTTATCTTAAAATAAAGTATGATCACACCAACTCATAACTTTATGTTTGTATTGCCACCCATATCAAATGATTTCTTAATGATGATTTACACAACCTTTCTGTTGTTTTCTTTTTTATATTAGTGCGTGCACATAATCTTCTTTATGCTTTTCTGATTATCAGCTGATTGCCTGAGTATGATTAGAGTATAAATGTGATGTATGAAAATTTCATAAAAATATGACACTGTTCTTAAATCTTGACTACCGTTTTCCAAGATTTAGACCCACAAAAGTAAAGACAAAAGTTTAATGTGAGATCAGATCAGCCACTAATTTAGCTGGAATGTGGGCCTGGGCCGAGACATGTGACAGATGGTTCATTGGTTTATGTACGAATAATTCAACGGAATACAATAATATCTGTATTGTTTAACACACGCTTTATATTGATACTTTTTACTAAAGATGTTTATGGTTCGATTTTAATGGTTTCAAGTTAAGCCGTAATCCAAACTGTTACCAAGTAACAAATTTTGATTATCGAGAACTGAAACCAAATCGTTCAAATATAAAACCGAACCGAAATGTTACTGACGATTTGGTTTCACGATTTGAATCAAAAACGAAAACTAAGGCGATCCTATGTTCTTACTTGTTTGTTTTTACCGACAAATATGCCTCCTAGTTGCTTGTTCTTACCTGCAAACACGCCTCCAAGATGTGGCGTTATCATGGACGAGCTTGTGGGTTAAAGATTGAAGGTTTCTCAAAGTTACAATACACATTTTATGCATAGGATAGACGGATAGTTAAAGGGGTAACTTTGTAAAATATTAACTATTTTTAAAAGTGTTTTAATTAGGTAACTCAAGTTTTAAAAATGTTTCAACTAAGTCACTCAGTTTTTATAATTTATATAAATTAAAAGTCTTAACATGTTTTTTAGCATGTAATACTTTTACATTCAATTAGAAAATATTTTTTTATCTTTTGATGCTGATATGGAACGTAGATGTAATTTTAGGTACTTTTTTAATTTTTTCATAAATAACATGTTTTTAATATAATTTTATATATTAAAAATTATGACCCTCACATCTTCTTTACCATTACTTTCTTGACGTAAGAAAATTTAATGATGACTCGATTTGATCGTTTGGTGGTCCAAATTGAAAAAAATATGCATGAGGACTAAATTAGAACATTTTGGAACTTGGTTATTATCTTGTTAAAATAGATTTTGTTCACATTTTTTTGCATTTGGTACTAATATGATTTAACTATAGTGCTTCCTAGTTATTTTTTTAACATCACTAACGGCCCATTGACTCACCTGATCATCTTTATTACTCGAGTGCACAACCCAAGACCACTCTTAGGAGGAAACTCACCTTAGGTGAAAGAAATCCCGTGACCCAATTTGTAACCTTCTTTTATCATCGGTAGGACTTGAACTCAAAAACACTTCAAATTTTAATAAAGTTTTAAGGTAGCTTGTATCAACCACTTGAGCTTGATATCATTGACGTATTTCCTAGTTGGTTTTCCTGGTATATTTACGGCATAAGGTTGTATGCATCGAGTACCGCCATTAAAGCTATATTGTGGTTCTTGTTGTAACACTTTCAGTTCTACTTTATTTATAAATGTTTATTGATTAAAGAAAAATAAATGATTAGTATTAACAGAGGCAAATAACGATAAAGACTAGAAATATTAGCTATGTGATAAACCATAAACTAAACTGACAAAGCCAATTACAATAAGAATAAATAAATAATCAATGATATCTAATATGATACATCTAAAATATAAAATATATATACCAAATTCATGGTCAGATCCATTTTTATATGATTGATATAAATTTTATGAAAAATTATATATTTAAAAAAGTATACATTATGATTATAATAGGAGATATCATCTGACAGTTTCATATTACAATTATAAAAAATGAGACTGATATGTCGATTGAGAAATATCAATATTTTATAAAATTATTTTCTATTTATGTTTTGTTGTTAAGAATATAGTCGCCACAACTTCAACCGAGTAGTGTGTGCAATAAACTAGGGATTAGGATGAAAATCACGAACAAAGAACGATATCAACGCTTTAACGATTCAAAAAACAAATACGAACTCTTCACCCCACCCAAGATCATTTGTTCAAAACAATCTCATTTGTTTCTTCTTCCGGATCATCCATGATATGTAACCTTAATCCCACACCTCCATTATGCTTCAACATTTTGAAACTCCACATACAAATAGAGGAGGTTAAGCCTTTTAGTGTTCAGATGAACAAGTTGAAGCCAAACAACGGTTCTATTTCTTTATTTAACTCAAACCACGTAAATAATTCAAACATTTAATACTTCTAATCTATTTCTCAAGAATCTATACACTATACAAAGAATCGTACATTTACCATGAAAAAATTTAACAAAATCATAAATAAACATCACCCACATAAACCAAAAATATAATATAAATCTAAAAAGTGTAAGAAGCAATCACGAATCCAAGTCCAACCACCGCCGTCGCCCCTTACGCCAATGCCAATGCAGATCATACGGCCGCCACAAATAATCCAACGCACAAGCCCTCCCTTCATCGAGCCGCACCCACGGCTTCCCCTTCCCGCTCCAATGCAACAAGCTCACCGGGCCCGGGTGCAACCTCCTACAACTCCCCCTCACATTATCCCCACCGAGCCCATGCTGGTTCCACCGGTGGTCAACCGGCTCCACCTCACCCCCAAACACCAACAAAAACGGTGGCAACGACCCCAACTCATATATCCTCTTCTCCCTCTGCAACAACATCCACTCCTCCAATCGCCGCCGGTAACCACCGCTCCGCCACCGCACCATGTCCACCACCATCACACCCGTGTTGAAGTAACACGGGGCTCTCGTTCTTGACCCGAATACCCGGGGGAGGACCGGGTCGGACCAGAAGCTGTCGGTGAAGTACTTGGTGAAGTTCGCGTGGCAGTATTCCGGAGCTCCGATTACCCGCTTGTTGGGTAAACGGATGCTCCATAGGTTTTGGATATCGTCGACGACGATGACGTCGGAGTCCAGGTAGATGACCCGGGTTACAGTCGGGTCGAGGATCTCGCCCAGGTAGTTTCGGGCGTAGTTTAACGGGTTTTCTAGGGCGACCCGAATTGAGGAGGAGATGAGGCGTGTGACGGTGTGTTGACGGAAGATGTGGAGCTTGAAGGTGAGTGAGGGGAAGGTGGTACGGATGATCCGACTCAACTCGGGTGGAGTAGTCGGGTCGGACTCGGTGGTGATGAGGTGGAAGAAGGTGTTCTCCGGGCAGGAGGCGTGGCGGAGGACGGAGTGGATTCCGGCGACTGTGCCGCGGAGGTACTCCGAGTCGAGTGTCATCGCGATGTGGACGACGGTGTTGCCGCAGTCGTCGCCGTTGCGGTACTCCGGGGCCTCCATGTAGTCCTCCGCTTTCGCCGGAGATGTGGTTGCTCCGGTGGCCGGAAAAGAGCGGATTCCGGTGGACAACGGTGGGAGAGAGAGGAGGAGGAAGACGGTGGTTATTGTTAAGCATCTATCTGTAAGTATCTCCGGTGGCCGGAGACGGCGAATGGTGGGCATCTCCGGCGAGGGGCGGTGGTTCATGGTTGGTGGTTAAAGTGGCATTTGTGTGTTATGGCCATATGGGGGGTGAGGTGGAGTGTGGTGCAAGTAAGGAAGGGGTATTGGAGAAGAAAGCTGAGCTGGCGGGGGAAGGAGACAACTGTGGGAGTTAATGGTGGTCGGAAAGCCAGCTGTCGGCTGAAAGGTTGAATGTGAAGTTGACGGCTTAAAGGTTATGTTGTCAGCCAATTGGCCACGTGCTTCACAGCTCACCCGTCTCTAATTATTCACTACAAAGATTTTTTTTTATTTTACGTTAAACACACGGTTCGAAAACACATTGGTTTTTTATTATATAATCTATTATATGTAGTCTTTATCTTATATTTTGTATTTTTGTATAGAAACCTTACACTACTTGATGTTTGTGCGTTTTAACAACGTGTTTAGAGATTTGTAAGTAACTAAATGTTTGTTTTTTTGTTTGAAGTTTTCTGGTTGTGATTATATGTTTGCGTGTTTAATTTAGGAGGGTGGTTGTCGGAGGTTTAGTGGTAGCGTTTGTAATGTTATATTGTTATGTTAGGATTGTTAAGGGTCTTTAATGTTTGTTTATATTAGTTAGGTTAGTTACACTTAGATTGATGATTACACTTGGTGGATCCTTCTTATGTTATATTGCTTTCTTTCATTGACATTTAAAACATGAAATGGAATCATATCCAGGTTAATAGACACCTAAAATCATACATATGTATATGGCAATGTAAATTAGTAATTAGCATAATATCAATCTCCAAAAATAAGAGATTCACTTGTATGGTTATATATTGTCCATTGTAAATGAGAGAAGGCAATCAATTATTCATTACCTTACATAGTATCACCCTCACGATCCTTCTAATCTCTGCCCAAAATTTTCATCGCTTCCTCTCCCTCAATGGCCGACCAGAAACTTCATCCTGCCGTCACCGTTTCCAACATCCGAACCTTCGTATCGGTCACCTTAGACAATGAAGCCGCCGACTACAACACATGGTCGGAGCTATTTCGAATTCATTGCACGGCGTTTCTCGTCGCCGATCACCTTGAACCTCGCCCCTCACCCGCTGCCACCTCCTCTACCGACAAAGAAAAACAATCGGCTTCTCCTACCGCTGACTCGTGGGAACTCCTCGATGCCAGAGTTCTCCAATGGATCTATGGCACAATCTCTACCGGCCTTCTAAAAACCATTATCAAAAAGGGCACCACCGCATACGATGCTTGGAAAGCCATTGAGAATCTCTTTCAAGACAACAAAGCCACTCGAGCCCTCCTTCTCAAACAAAAATTCGCTAACACTCGTCTTGAAAATTTTTCCTCCATGCATGACTATTGTCAAGAACTCAAAGTTTTGTCTGACCAATTAAACAATGTT
>BJCM01152503.1:0-14472 GCA_018326385.1 Flaveria bidentis | reverse complement strand
CAAGCTTTACAATTCCAGAAAGTGATACGACTCTGTTTTGCTTTCGAGATAAATACAGGAGTCACCAAAGAAGCTAAGTACAAGAAGTTTGAGGAAATTATGAAAGATGTTAGACAATAGATAGATCTAGGTCCAAGGGGGAGTTTTTTGATACATATATGTACCTAGATCCTGATCTCAATATAATATGTCTTGAATGTCTTGCACTTATGTAATATTGGGTACTTAATGAAATGAGAATATTTGCTTGTGATTTGTCTTGTTTAATATTTCACTAATGAGTTGTTTAACGCATATTGAATTGATTATATAGGTTTGTGGTTGATTGAATAATATAAATAACATTATGATGTTTAATACAATCAAACTTAAAAACATGAAGTTATCATGCGAATGGCCCATGCTAATGGATCATATGCATGAACAACTTCATGCGAATGACTCAGTCGCACGACTGAATCAGGAGACTGGATCAGTCGTATGATTGTCACATAAGTTTGGCTCAGTCGCACGACTGAACTCTCAGTCAGGCGAATGGACCAACCGTATAACTCAACCGCACGACTGAACCATGTTAATGGTTCAGTCGCACGAATGAGCAACCCTAACCTATAAATACCACTTAATTCGTGGAAAAACGTAAGCATTCAATCCACTTCGACTCCAGACGTACCCTAGTCGTCCAGAAGCCTCCAAGTTCGTACTCCAAGTTCATAGAACGCTGTAGATCGATTCCTAATCGATTCTTGACGTTAGATTCAATACATTATTGTGTCTACGTGCGTTCTCACTGATTGGATCGCCAATCAAATAGGATTCCCCACTCTTTGGTTTGGTTTAACACGTTAATCAGTTGGTGTTTTGTTCAAATTCCAGATCCTAACAGAGGGAGGCTTCGGCTGATTCAAGGGTTTGGGGGCTAGGGTTGGGTTTAATTTTGGTAACATTTAGTAATAGGTAATTACAAATTAAACCCCTCTTGTTTAAATTTTATAAAGGTTAATCTTTTAACACTTTTTAAATAGTTTTAAGTACAAAACACAAGCATTATTAACCAACAATAATAATCATAAACATTTACAATAAATCACACAACACATGAAATATATATTACATGTTATCACGTTACCACGTAAAATTCACAAAATAAATATTTAAAAATCTATAAATTCATGAGTCACATAATCACAACTAATAATCAAAATTAATTAGATTATCATTATTTATCATAGATTATTATTATTAAGTCACCAACGTTCAATCGACAACTAGTGTGTGCTTACGACACGTGTATGCAAAACCTAACGGAACTAACGGAGTTTGGTAATGGAAAATTACCGGATGTCACATAAATCACTAAACTATTTGCGAGATACACATCTAACATTATATTATGAATGTGATTCTTGAATATCATCACTGCTATAAATCCCCTTTCTGTTGTTGTAATAGAATTCAGAAGTGTCAAGACTAACCGAACCATTTTGTCAACCAAATAATATGTTATGTTTCTTAGTTTCTACAAGACTTTTGCATAGATCAGAAATAGTCGATACACCTCTTAGTTTGATATTCTTTGTCTTTTCAAAATTAAAAATCTTCAATTGATATCTTAATTGATTCAACAAGAAAACAAATCTGATCAATATCAATCTTTTTTATACTAAAGTTAAACTAAGAGATAACTCCATTACACGCTCATTGAATATATTATTTGACTCATGTAAATGTTTATCCAATGTGGCTGTAAACAAATCTACTTAGTAATAATGTTCAAATGTAACATGAACATCTTTTTACGAGGCTGATATCGAGTAGAAATATATGAAGCGTTCATATCTGGCATTTCTATTTGATGTTTTCATAGAAAAACAACTTATCCAAGAAAAGAATCCCGTCCATTGTTTCTGAAATCATTTAAACTATTCTTTGTTGATGAAACTAACTCTATAGCATTAAGAATATCTTGGAGTTTCTTTTGTAAAGTTTGAGAAAGTGTGTCAGTCTTTCCCACTATTTCCTTTATCAAGTAAAAAATAAATACAAAGTCAAATGATTGCATATGACTTTAAGCTATACCAGCATCTTTAAGTTGAGAAAAAATGGTATGAGATAAGTCTATAGTTATTCCTTGAAGAACAACAACACACGTGACATTAAAATGAGAACGCCAACGTGTATCCTCTTCCTGACTTGATTTCACCCAATTTCAATAAATTCTTAACCTCATCTGCCTTTTTTCTTTTGTAACTCATCATGACGCTTACCGGAAGCACATTAATAATAGAAACTTAGTTTGTAAAAAACTAATGTATTAAAATAACTTCACTTGAAGCACAAACCAAGGCAAGTTGTAACCTATGAACAAAAACTATAATAAGCCTTAAAGTATTTAGTCAAATCAAAGAAAAAAATAGAGAAATAAGTAAATAATTAACCTATGAGTAAATGAGTAAAAATAATATGCATAATGATAATCCTTAAGAACAAGTGCTTGTAATCCATTATTGTTGATACATATGTCCCTAGTTTATGTGCTTAATGTAAAAGTCTTTCATGTCTTACACATATATAATAAATGGGGTTAATGAAATATAATATATGGTTGATGTTTATAATGTTTAAAATTTCATAGTATTATTGTATGTTAAAGTATAATGAACTTACTATATAGGTTTTTGGTTGTTGTGCATAATTCTTAGTCAATAATGATTGAGAAATGTGTTCAACCTAGTCGTATGACTAAGACATAAGATTGATTCTGTCGCACGACTGAACCTTCAGTCGTGCGTATGAATCAACCTCATGATTCAGTCGCACGATTGAACCATGCTAATGGTTCAGTTGTACGATTGGAAATCCATAACTTATAAATACTACTTAATTCGTGGAAAAGCGTAACACTTGAAGAACAATTAAGATCATACTTCATAATACACGAACCCTAGCCGTCTAGAACGTCCAAGGAAGCCTATCCAACTTCATAGATCAATCCTGATCAATCTCTACTCATTCATAACGTTTAGTTTCAATCTTATATCGATCGGGTAGTTGTTCTCATTGATTAAATCGCCAATCAAATAGGATTCTGCACAATTTGATTCAGTATAAATGCAGAATCTGTTAGTATTCCGTACGTACACGGTCCTGACAATTGTATTCCCCTCTTATATTGCTAGCACCATCATAACCTTGACCATAGATTTTCTAACATCAAATTGATACTAAAAAGTTGTCTCCATATACTTGTTTTCAAGATTGATGATCAAGTATCCCTAACATGCACTATGTCCAAGAACCATTATTGTATGATTCCTTCTACATCAACAAATCTCAAAACTATGGACATTTGCTTTTTTTTCGACTCATCTCATGACGCATCAACCATGACACAAAAGTATGAATCCCCCATTTCATTATGAATATGCTTTCGTACTTTATTTGCAATGATACTAAGATTTTTTTTGAATGTCTCCGGAAGTATACTTTGAATTATAAGGAGTGTTCCCTAATATAACATTTGCAACCTCATTATAAGAAGCAAAAATTTATAGTAATTCAATAAAATTACCTTGACTCTTTGAAAAAGATAATTCATCATGTACTTGTAAAACATAAGCTTAGAATTCCAACCACTTCACTACATCAATAGAAGCTTTCAATCGTAAACGGTTCTTCAATATTAGATTTTCACTTTATTTCGCAAAGACACTACCAATATGTGTTGCTTGGTTTGACAAAATTTTCACCATATGCCACAACATCTCTTTGTTGAGAAAAAAACCAATATGGTTCAAGTATGCACACTTTTTCCTATCCTTAACTTTTTTTTCCAATTGTCAAATCCTTTCACTATAAATGCATCATAATGATTGCATACATTTGGTTTATTATTAAACAATCAATAAAACATACAATATGAATCATTTGTTGTTGGAGAATAGTTTAACCAATTAGGAAAAATTCTTGAACCAAGAATATTGAAATCTATGATTCTTTTGATCTTTAACATACTCTTTAAGATGAACTTGAAAAAGGCCCTAAATTCAAATAAGTTCGTCTTACTTCTTCTCAAGAACTAACTGGATAATCTCACATTTGTTTTCGTTCCGGATCTCTTTCTAGATTATTAAGATCCACTTCATTAGCATTTGATAATGGAACTTCGGAAGCATGATGATCTTGTTAATTTTCATTTTATTTCCAACTCACTAGTTGAGTTTTTTTACGTTTCTCTTGATTTGCATCATTAATTTTTTCATCAACCTTTCTTTTGAAAAAGAGTATATAGTTTTCGTCTTTTCCATGATAGATCAATCTAAATTCAACATAACATTAACAATCAATATTTAATCATTAATTTGAAACCCCTAAAAATCTAAAATCAATCTTCAATCATTCATAAAAACTATAACAATCAAATAATCTAGATACTTAAAAAATGTAGATGGCTACATTCAATAGATTATAAGTTATAACAGAACTTAAATAACTAGAACTTAAAACAATAAAATTTTTGACCTTGGTCAATAATTAAATAATGGGCAAACCTGCAGTTGGTAACAATCGTAGCAGCAGCCGACAGGTTTCCAACAGGCATCGAAAGTGCTTAAATTAAATAATGAGGCTGATTTTGAAGTTATGTTGGCTTGTGTGTTGAGTTTAGCTTTTACCTGTTACAATCACTAAACTTAATTTATTTAAACTTTAAAAAAAGTTGTTGGGTTGTGCAACCCATAACTTCACAAGGCCAAATATTAAATAGATACAACACAATTAAATTGTCTTATTATTTTTCTAAATTTTAATAGATGTATATTGTTTAAGACTTGTATATTTTTTTAATATTATGTTAGTACTCCGTGTTTTACATGGATTGAATAAAAAAAATTTAGTAACGAAAAATTATTAATTATAATATGATATTTTGAAATATGATATGATTAAAATTATGTATAAGTAAGGACTATAAGTAATAAAATAATGACATTATTTTCTTTGAACTTTTGTTTTAAATTTTTTTAAAAAATGCGTTCTAAATCAAAATGTTTTAAAAAAATATAATTTTCTAAAAGTTCTTATTACAACTTTCAATTTTAAATTTTTATGGTTCATAAAAAAATTAATTTCTAAAAACACTAATTTTAAATATTTTGTATTTTTAAAAAATTTTGATGTTTTAAAGATTACTTATGTTATACAAAAGATTATTTCTTTAGAAATTACATTTAAAATTTTTTTCTTGATTTATTAAAAACTATTTTAATCTAAAAAACAGTTGAATAATATAATTAGTAGTTAATGTAAGCATTTAGATTTAAGAGGTATAATATTGTGACAAGTAACAATTCAAAACTTTCTTTTATTATAGTAGATAGGTGTGTATATATTGTTAAGATGACAATATAATATATATGCAATTTTTTAAAATGGGGATGAATTCAGTATATAATTTTTTTCCTACGAATCAAAAAATTAACAATATTGACACGCTTATTTGATCCTTCGCCCCTGGTTAGTGACACGCTTATTTTGATCGGTGTCTTTTACCGTCGTGGGTGGATAACAAACCCAGTTTAAAGTTAAAAGGTTGTGTTAATTTTAACCCCCAAATGTCCCGTTGGTGTGCATGTATCATAAATGATTTTTTTGTTCTTGTTTCGACCCCGTTTAGCACAGAAAATGGCGCCAACATGAGCATATATTCAACCCACTATCAACAACATCGATCAATGCAAAATCAATATGGCAGCAATCGGATGGTACGGTCCTCTAATCGATCTTTCAGAAGCATCTTCTCACCGTGGTCATTTCGTTCAACTCCTCGTGTTTCTTCACAAAACTCTTCCTGTTCAGGTTCTGATTTGCTTCCAAACCCTAAGTTTTCATTTACATGTTAATCAGTAATCTGCAAGTGTGCGATTGATCATATCTGATGATTCCGCAGTATAAAACTTCAGGAGGAGGGAAAGTAATCAGGACAGACATTCAGGTAGGAGACGAAACTCGTCCGTACTTCCCTGTATCGATTTGGGGAAAACATATGGAATCGGTGTTAAAGGCCGGTAATATTGTTTTGTTGCAGAGTGAGTTTCAGTTGACCCCACTGCTATTCTATTGAGTTGCAACTTACAAGTTGAAAGTGCTTTTTTGTGTGATTGATTTTACTTTGTGTGATATGTGTTTGTATTAGCTTGTTGCAAGTTTTTTTATTGTTATTGGGTGCTTTGCTACGGGCGTTAGGTTGAGTAGCAAACGTTATCTTTGATTGTTTGGCATATGTTTTGATGTTGGAAAGTGGAATGCTTTGGTTCTCATTATGTGCCACAAAGTGCTGAACGGGATCTTGAACTTCATGTATTTGCTTTATAGATGTCAAAGTGGCGCAATATGGCGATGCTGTTGAGGCGAGAACAGTTCAGCAGTCGTCCATAAAATGCTTGGTTGACAGTTACGACTCAATACAATCTGAAGGTTTTCACTCTTCCTTTTTCCTTTTTTGTATCTCAGGGATCTATTTCAATTAAAGTTATATAGTGTTACTTGACAATATTCTCCCTTGGTACATGTAAAAATCCTTGTACCAGGTAATTAGCTTATGATAGGATGCTACATCTATGAAGAAGATTACGGTGGACTTTTTCAAGAACAAGGAGTAGATAATCAACTTTAGGATCTTATATTGGTTTTATAAAATGTCAGGGTTAGAAATTCTCCAATCCTAGATTGTCGCTATTCATCGGGATTTAGGAAATAAAACATTTGGGACGTGGTTTTTTGTTATATCCGTTTAGGCTAGTCTGGTTTTTTAGTTTAGTTTATTCCATGCAGCATTAAGGTTTCTTTCTGTTATAAATATAGTTGTGATTCCCAATGATTAAAGATAAAATCTGCATCTTTTTTCCACCGTAAATGCTATAATATATCGAATTATATGGTGCAACATAAGGACATTAGGCTGGCAATTGTGGTAAGTTAATATTAGTTTTTTTTACTTTTTCTGAAAATATATATTCAGTTTCTCATCTCGCAGGTGAGATGGTATCACCACTATATGTGAGTGGGGTTAATTAATTTTATGTGCCTTTTTCCAAAATTTCCATCTTTCAAATTTCTTCTCCTGCATGTGAGACGTATTAGAGCTACTGTCATCATTAATTTTCATTTATTAGAAGTTGTAAGGAAAAAGTAACTTGCACTGTCTACAGCCACCTTAACCAGAAATCTCATCCATCTAGGATTCTAGTTATTGCCCATGCTCAAAGAGGTTTATTTTCTGCCATATTAGTGATAAGTGTTAGCAGTTCGGTCATTTGAGTTTGACTTGGGCATCTTAAAGTCCAAAGATAATATTTTTTAAGTTACAACTTGTTGATCAATCAGTGACCCATGTGGGATTTAAAGGTGGTTTGTGAAAATTGGAAGTTACAACATGAGATTTGAACTTAAACTAGCTCAAGGGTGTAGCTGAGATTAAGGTGGCTTAAGCATGCAACCTGGTCAATAGAACTAGCAACCTGAGATTTGAACTTTAACTAGGTTAAGGAACTCAAATACTAATAACTACATGAAACTAATGATCCCTGTCAAGCTTCTAGTCTATTTGACATTTGCAAAATTTCTAATATGACATACTTGATCAAAGTTGGTTCTGGAGCCTGCTAAACTGTACTTTTACTCTGTTTTTCTAGGTGCAAACAGCTTGATGAAGGCTCATCATATTGGAATTGCATCTAAGGAAAAGCTTAAGAAGGTTATTGCATGGGTCTTGCGTACACAACCTATTATTGATAAGCGTGTATTGAACAACATCAAGGTATTTTATATGCATATTCACTTCCCTTCTTGTGCTTGTAAAATTATTATTTTTTTCCTGAAATGTTGAGAGGATGAGACTTGAACTTATGACTTTGCATAATAGCCAAACAAGTTTATTATAAACATTGTTGAAAGTATGTTTTACTGTGTTGGATCAAGAAGAAGGCTGGTGCAACCAAAACCAAATCACTTAGAAAATTTTGGTACTACTTACAAAGGCTTCCGAAGCAAAGTGTGGAGCTTCCGAAGGAAGTAGAGTTCTTCCGAATACAAAGTGAAATATCAACTTCCGAAGACAAACTCTACTTCCGAAGTCAAAGAGCTTACTTCCGAAGAATCAAGTCTAAGAAGAAGAAATCAGAAGACTGCTTTCGAAGTATGAAGAAAGAAGAAGTCCTCAAGCCTCGAAAGAAGTAGCCTCTTCCGAAGTATAAGTGGCTTCGGAAGTACTTGTTCTTCCGAAGCCATTTAACCTTCGGAAGACACTACTATGAACCAGTGGATACAAGTATGGTCTCTCTGACACTCCGCTGCAGACCTCTGATACTGCATGACGCTTTCTCAAAGAGCCATAAGTTGACCATACTTTATTCCACTGTTCACCTTTTATGATAGTACAAGTTACCAACTTTAATTGGTGACAAAAGGTAAGTCAGGGACATCTCCTGATTACCATATCTCAGATAAGACTTTATCTAAGATACCTTAAACTATAGCTTTATAGTATTTGCTTTAGTTATAGGATCCCAGCTGGTATCAAAGGATATCCGGCTGTAGGTAGTATTATATATAGTTTATCATTGTAACTCATAACACATGCTTGTAACAGTCTTGTAACATTTGAGTTGAGAAGCAATATATGCAAGTACCTTGAAAACTACTTCTTGTGTTTGTTTACTACTTATTATATTGTTATTAACTCTTAGAGACTGCCTTCATCAGAGTGTAGTTCAAGTGAGTTTGAGAGAAAAATAAAGTGTTTAGTGATATAAATCGATCCTGAAATTGGTATCAGAGCATTTTAGGCTCTTGATTGTGAGATCTTACCATCCAAATCAACCTGTTTTTCACTCCTCCCTACAACTCACTCAAAAATGGCCCTTAAAAAATCCGAATTTTGACCAAAGCTCCCATCATTATGACCAAAATGGCACATAATGACCGAAGTAGAGATGGGAATTATGACCAAAGCTCCCATCATTACTCCTGAAAACTTCAGGTCTTGGAGTAGAAGAATCGAAAGCTTCATCAGATACCAAGACAGCAGAATGTGGTACTCTATTGTCAACGGCCCGTATAAACCTAAGGTGGCAGCATCTGGTGGAAACGATGCCATGATAGAAAAAGTTGTTGAAGATTATTCTGACGAAGACCGAAAGAAGATAGACATCGACAGCAATGCAATGACCATTCTTATGACTGCAATACCCAACTCCATCATTGTGGGGTTTGAGCATTGTAAGTTTGCCAAAGAATTGTTTGATGCACTTGCTCAAATGTATTCAAGCTCCAACGACTCCAAGAAGGACTCATTGAAGCAGCAGTTCGAGAACTTCACTTATATTCCCGGAAAGACCCTCAGCCAGCAGTATTTCAGGTACATGGATCTTATTTCTTCTCTTCAGTCTATGAAGATCGCTTCTGAACTTAGAGCTCTCACAAGAAAGTTCATGAGTGCTCTTCCAAATAAATGGACATTCTAATGTGTCTCTATCAAGAGGACAAAGAACTTGAACACTCTTACTATGACTGAACTCTATGGCATCCTTGATGGATACCGTTTAGAGATGGAGAGTAAGAAGGGCCACTAAACAAGCAGACCTTTGAGTCTTCCTGCTAGCAACGCTTTAATGGTTGCTGAATGCTTAGTACCCCCACAACCTCAGCACTACCTGATATACAACCAACAACCATCCTGCTCTTCTGGACCATATATCACTTTTCCTGAGACTCTAAGGTCTCAACAGGCTCAGCACAGTTCCTTTCAGGACAACTGTGCCTTTGTCTCAAGAAGTGGACACTCTGGTGATTTTAATACTGTTTTGATGATCGAGTGTTTCAGTCTAGACGATGTAGAGTATGTGGACATAGTCCAACAGATGGCTCTCTTAACTTACAGAGCGAAGAAGTTCTTTAAGAGAACTGGAATGTATTTCCCTCAAAACCCAACTACTAGCAAGTTTGAGTTTGACAAAATCAAGGCCAAATGTTACAACTATAACTAACTTGGTCACTTTGCAAGGGAATGCAAGGCTCCCAAGACAAATCCGGGAACCCCACAGGCCTCCACACATCCCTCTACATCAAAGCCCACTAGAAAGTCAATTGAAATAGTTGCAATAGATCAAGAAGTTGATTGGAGCTTTATGGTACAAGATGTGACTCCTGCTCAAACTCTCATGGCCGGAACAAATGATAACCAGGTATATGAACATCCCTGTCCATATAGCTAAGGTTAAATTATATCAGGACTACAATATGGAAATTAGATCTGATATTGAGTTTTTAAATATCTTAAAATCTGATTTTAAAAAGGCTGAATCTGACTATCAAAAGAAAATTGAAGAGTTAGAGAAAGTTGTGTCCCTATTAAAACATGAACACACCAACTACAAGACTCAAATAAAGGATTTAATATCCAAATTGTCTGAGGCTCAAGCCCAGCTTGTCACTGCTGAGGCTCAAGGCAGGAAGTATGCTATTTCTGAGCAGAATTTCCAAGCTATTATTGCATCATCCTCCCATTCCAAAATCTGTTATCAGAACAAAGGAGGGTTGAGGATCAATGAAATTGCTTCACCAAACTCTTATGAGTCTATTAGACAACCTAGATGTTGTACTGAAGAGCAAGAGGTCCCAACTGCTGACCCATATTCACATGAGTTGAAGAATAATGCAATAATAGTGGCCACCACAGGGAAGAAACAGGTAAATCTACCTACCTCTCCTTGTGAAGATCAAACCCTAACCACCAAAGTCAGAAGAAACAGAGCTAAAGCTGCCAGAAGAACTGCTAATAAAGTGGTTGAGTCTAAGTTGAAGATTGATTCAAAACAAAAGGGTGTCTTTATCTTAGCTGGATTTCAGGTGGTAGGTACTTCTGATTCAGGAAAGGAGTCAACACTTTTGTCCTACCAAAGGATCAGAAGTTGAAGGAAAAGATTGTTGATAAAGAGAAAAAGCCCAAAAAACAGCAATCCTCACATTCCCAAAAAACCAACATTGCATGCATAATGTGTGGTCTGCAAAACCACATGGCTAAAGATTGTTACTACAATCCTGCTAGCACACATTATGCAAATAATGTTAGAAAAGGAGTCAGGGAAGGTTTCACATTTGGAACTTATCACACGGTTCAAGTGATGAAAAAGGGAAAGCTGGTTTCCGAAACAAGGTTGCTTTCGGAAGAAAACTCTTCTTCCGAAGGGAAAATGGCTTTGGAAGCAAAAGCTGTTAAAGTTCGGAACAACAAGAAAGTTCTCTTGAAACCATCCCAGAAGAAGACTGCTTCGGAAGAAAAGGTGGTTAAGGCTTTTTCCGAAAAGAAAGAAGCTTCGGAAGAATGTCATGCTGCAAAAGCTTCAACAAGCTCATCCTCAATGATTAACCAAAGGATGGATTGGAAGATCAAGAAAGATGCTGCAACCCAAACCTCTTCTTCAAAGACATCTATTGAACCCCCATGTTTGACTTTTGGTTCAATTATGTCACTATAATTGGAAGAACCTAAGACCAACAAGGCTTGGGTCTCCAATCAAAACTAACAATCTCATCTTGTGTGCAGGGACATCCATATGACAAGAACAACAATGTTTGGATTGTGGACAGTGGAAGGCACATGACAGGGTTCAACAGTTTCAACACTATGATGAAGGTCTTGTCCAATTTGGAGGTGAGACCGAAGAATATATTTCTGGCAGAGGGAGTATATTCAACGGGAAGTTAAAAGTTGACAAAGTTCACTTTGTCAAACAACTTGAACACAATATTTTAAGTGTTTCTCAGTTTTGTGATCAAAAGCACCAAATGCTTTTCACAGAACATGAGTGCATTATCCTCAAACCAGGGATGACAATTTTTCCGAAATTGGTGTTTCTTAGATCTCCCAAGAAAGAGGATATGTACAAGCTTGATATGAACAATGCTTCCCCAATGGGTGAAGTATCATGATTTCTTTCCAAAGCTGATAGTCATGAGTCAACACTTTGGCATAAACGTATGTGTCATGTAAATTTTAAGACAATGAATAAATTGGTACATGGTTTGTCTAAAAAAGAATTTTTTTTCAAAGATAACTGTGTTGCATGACCGAAAGGGAAGCAACATAGGGCATCTCACAAATCCAAAAGTGTTAACTCTATCACTATTCCATTACACTTATTGCACATAGATCTTTTTGGTCTCACTAGGATTATGAGCATTGGAAGGAAATCGTACTGCCTTGTGATAGTTGATGATTTTACAAGATTTACATGGGTATTGTTTTTAAGAACTAAAGATGAAATTGCTGAAACATTAAAATCTTTTATCCTTAAAATAGAAAATCAAATTGATCTCCAGGTTAAGATAATTAGAAGTGATAAAGGGACTGAGTTTAAGAAATTCATTCTTGACGTATTCTATAACTCAAAAAGGATTACCAGACAATATAGTGCACCCAGAACTCCTCAACAAAACAGTGTTGCTAAGAGGAGGAACATGACACTTATTGAGGCTGCTCGAACTATGTTAGCTGATTCAAAACTACCTCTAACATTCTGGGTAGAGGCAGTCAGTACTACATGCTATGTTTTGAATAGAGTTCTTGTAGCTAAGCTATATGGAAAAACCCCTTATAAGCTATGGAACAAGAGGCCACCATTTATTGGCTTTCTAATGTCCTTTGGCAATAGGTGTACCATACATAACACAAAAGGCAATTTGGTAATATTTTCTAAAAAGTCAGATGACGCTATCTTTCTAGGATACTCTTCTAGCTCTAAAGCTTATAGAGTATACAACATCAAGAATCAACAATTTGAGGAGTCATCCAATATAGTTGTTAATGAGCACACTCCTTGTGTTAGGGGGAATGGCCCTGATCATATCTTTGATTTAGAATTTTTTCAAACTATTCTAAACCTTCTTGTGAGAATGTTTCAGTTGGAACAGGCGCTCAAAATGATGCCGATGCTCCTTCTGATGCTGATAAACTGTTTGAGCTACCCAGACCTCTTTCAAGTTCTCCAAGAGCAGAAAAAAATCAAGATTCCACTATTTACAAATCTGATAGTATAACTATATCAAGGAATAGTGAAGCTTCAACCAGTGAATCACCTGTTGATCCTCAAAATTCATCAGGTGATCCAACACAACACTAGGCTGAAGGAAGTAGCATTCTAAAGGAACAGACAACTGTTAATGCTGCTTCACAACCAATTACTGATTATGTTTCTCTTTCAATCAATTAGTCCTCATTGAATGAACTTGAAACAATAGCTGGACATCGTGTTCAAGTTCCTGAGCAGAATATGTCCAATTTGGATCTATCTCTGCAACTGGAAGTGATTCCTCGTCTCAGGATTCATAACACTCATCCAACTGAGAACATCATAGGGGATGTCTCTTAAGGTGTGAGAACAAGAGGGCAAACTCATCATGGGAATGTCTGCTTGTACTCATGATTTTTATCCCAGATGGAACCCAAGAAGGTGGAAGATGCCTTGAAAGATAGTAGCTGGGTTGAATCGATGGAAGAGGAGTTTCTTTAATTCAAAAGACAGAAGGTTTGGAATCTATGTCTGCTGCCATCTGTTCAAGTACCTATAGGCACTAAATGGGTTTTCAGAAATAAGAGAGATGATAGAGGCTTGATCATCAAGAACAAGGCAAGATTGGTGGATCAAGGATACACCCAATTGGAAGGATCGATTATACTGATGTCTTTGAACTTGTGGCAATACTTGAGGCAGTTAGGATCGTCCTTGCTTATGCTGCATCCATGAATTTCACTATCTACCAACTTAATGTCAAGTGTGTCTTTCTATATGGGGATATAGATACGGAAGTCTACGCGTGCCAACCTCCAGGATTTGAAGACCCACAACACCCCAACTATGTGTGCAAACTGGATATGGCTCTATATGAGCTGCACCAAGCACCTAGGATGTGGTATAAGACTCTGTCTCAGTTTCTTCTGAAGAATGGTTACACTAGAGGTACCATTGACAAGACTCTCTTCATTAGAAGTCTAGAAAGGACATTTTGCTTGTTCAAGTCTATGTTGATGACATCATATTTGGTTGCTCAAATGATCAAATGTGTAAGGACTTTGAAAGCATTATGAAGAAGAAGTTTGAAATGAGTTCCATGGGAAAAATGGACTTTTTCCTTGGAATTCAGGTGAAGCAATTGAAGGAAGGGTTCTTTATCAATCAATCCAAGTATGTCAATGACATCTTAGAGAGATTTGAGATGAGGGATTGTAAGCCAGCCAAGACACCCATACCCGGAAACCATAATCTTTGTCCTGATCTTGAGGGGGAGGATATTGATCAACATCAGTATAGGGCAATTATTGGTTCTTTGATGAATCTCACAGCCAGTTATCATGTTTGCCACTTGCATCTATGCAAGATATCAGGCTGCTCCAAAGGTGTCTCACCTAGCTGCTGC
>BJCM01152502.1:25126-44096 GCA_018326385.1 Flaveria bidentis | reverse complement strand
ATGACGTATGCTTGTTCATCATGGGAACCAAATACACTTAGCCAATCTTATATACTTGTAATCAAGTCGAGGTTTGGTTGTAACGATATGTGTTCTATAACCTTACTAACTTATAACCTATGACATGAATTGCTACTTGTAACTTTGTTATATTATGTATGAAAACCTTGGAAACTCACCAACTATTTTTAGTTGACATTTTATTTTTATCATGTTTCGGGTTTACTTTTTGTGGATTTCTCTTCGTGCTCATATAGGACTTGGACCTGGTTTAAATTGAATGTCTTATGTTGTTGGTTGTATTTTGATTGTTTTGTAATTACTTATTTGTCTTGTAATGTTTAATGAATAATGACATTTAATATTATTTCAACTTAATTAGTTCCATGTGCTATGAGCAATCGTCTTCCATTCGTCCGCTCCGATGATTCCGCCGTCGGTCAGGGTGTGACATACTATTTAGAATAGAATCACTAACTGAGAAGTTCAATATCACAACCACTATAAATAACACTCTCTCATTTTTACAAAGGAGGACAATCATTCATAACTCTCTACTCTATCAGATGATTCTATCTACTTATCTTCTTCAACTTTAACATCTCATACTCAGCACCTTCATTGTCATTCTCACACATATATGCTTATGTTTAATACATTCTGTATGCATACTGACTTGAGCGTCGGAGTGCCCTCGGAGCTCAGGCTCCGGGGCCCTCCAACGAGTTATCTTTGGTTGCAGCATATAGGACTCAAGATGAAAGGAAATGAAACTATATCACCCATGGGACGAACCTGAACCAGAGTCGCTCTCTTGCACTGCTTCTTCTTCAACTCACCTCTATGTGAGAAATTTGGAGCAACACTTTTCATCCCAACTTTTTTTCTTAACCTGAAAGTTAATAATTCTTTCATGTTTCCGTACAGTTGATTTATGGACTAAAAGAGTTCTGGTTTCAAAGTCCTTACACAATATTTGATGGGGCATGAATGTTTTTATTCCCTTTTGTTTCTAATGCACTATTTTTGAACTAGACTGATAACACATTCTTTCCACGTGCTACTTTTACTTTGATTATAGAGGGGAAGACTTTAACTTAGGATTTGGAGGAAGATTTGAAACGTCAGTGCTTAAAAGCAGCAGTTGGATGTGCTTCTGCATGTCATGCTGTCGTGTTTCTTCTATTTCAAAGGGTAAAACAAAACGGATTGAATTTAAAATAAAAAGGTTCGTGGACAAGAATCCCCCACCGCAAAGCGCGGTGGGTAACAACTAGTATAGTATTAATTGACCAAATGGAATGAATAGAGAACTTTGGCCACAAGATTTTTTATATATGTTTTTATCAAGAAACATAAATGAACAGTTGTTTTTTGTTTTTATAGAAAATTTGTTTATTGGTTGAAATTATTTATTTATTGTTTGAGACAACGAATCGAGTCAGATATAATATGTTCATTTGACGATATACATATTACTCGACGTTAATATACGCACCATGTAAAATACAATACATTTCATTTGATAGTATATATGTTTCCACGTAAATTTAGTTCGGAAACGAGTAGGGTTAAATATAAAACGTTTTATGTGACATTATAAATACATTTCAACGTAAATTTAGTTAACAAATGAGTCGGGTGCGATTGTAATAATATACTTTGTCATGTCACACATGGCTTCGCTGCATGTGTTTTTTCAAGTATGTTTTGGGTTGGTATGAGTTTCAACATAATTTTGTTTGGAAAAGAGTCGGATGAAACATATAATACGTTTTAATTCAATAGTATAAGTTTGAATTACTCTAGTTTCGACGTAAATTTAATTTGAAAATAAGTTAGAGTCGATTGTAGTCTATACCCTACTACGCCGTGTATGATGCTGTACGAAAACACCTCGGATAAAAAACTATTATAACTAAGAAGAAAAGAAAAGAATATGAACAAAGGGGCAAAGCCAAGATTCTAACCTGGGTATAAGGGGCTAACTTTACCACATGTAGCTATAATAGTGTTGTAGAGTTAAAAGGAAACAGTCAAGATGATCAAATATCAAGTAAAAACAACACTATACATTACATAAGAGATATGATTATGGAAAATAAGCAGCATGCCCGCACATGGGAAAAACTATCACCGTTTAGTTGGTGGTAAGTACTACGCCGGATCTAACCTCTCTATGATAAAGGAAAAAGAAAAGAAAAAAAAAACAGAGTAAATACTAGGTAACCTTGAACAGCATTTCTTGTTCCTGTTCCAAATCGAACACTTTGTCGTTCATGCCTACCTTTTTATAAGCTTCAACCATAATGGCAAAAGTAGTTGCATCAGCCCTACATTGCTGTTCATCCTTCATCCTCCTGTAAACTCTCTCCATTTCCATCAGATCGTCCGCCTTGGCGCACGCATAAAGTACAGCATTATGGAACGATGTGTTCTCGGGTATCTCCAGTTTCCCAGCCAACTCCACCATGCTTATCACCTTGTGAAAAAGGCCTGCATTTGCATACCCTCTGATCAAGCAACAAAACGTCTTGGTGTCGGCCCTCATGCCCTCTGCTCTCATTTGGTCAAACGTGTACTCCATGTTCTTTGCATCGCCCACATCTGAAAACGCCTCGATCACATTGTTGTAGGTAGATGTTGTCCATGGAAAAGAAAGCTTTCTCATGTACTCCATGACCGTCGACATCTTATCATACATCTTTCTCTTCCCATATGCCCCTATTAGGATGTTGAAAGTGCGCGTTTCAGGCTCAATTCCAAAATTTCTAAACTTTTCATACCATCGCTCCATGGTTTCAACCTGACCCATGTTGCCAAACAAGCTAAGAATGGTGTTCATTGTCCACACATCTGGTTTGGAAGATGTGCTATCAAGCATTCCATTGAGCACTTTCTCCATCAGATCAAACTTTCCTGCCTTTCCATATCCAGCAAGAACTGTATTCTGGGTGACCGTATTCGGAGTTATACACCTTTCATCCATCTCTTGGTAAAGAGATTCAACAAGTTCAAAGCGCAAAGCATCGACACAGGCCTTGATGAGGATACTGTAAGTATAAACATCCGGTTGGCATAAAGGAAGCTGCTTCATTTGCTCAAGAACTTTGAAAGCCTCCTCAATGAGATTGCTGCGACAGTAAGCAGCAAGCAATGCGGTGTAGACTTGTGCAGTCGGTTCCAGTCCCTCTTCGATCATCGCATTGAATAGATTGCGAGCGTGTTGGGGCTGCCCACATCTCCCCACTAGAACAATTAGCTTCATATAAGTTCCTTCCTTTGGTTGATAAAATGGCTGTTCCTTGAGCATCTTGAATACCTGTATTAACAAAGTAAATTCATTTCCATCAAATACACAATCTGCTTGAGCAAACACCCTTTTTCAGACTTTTTTTTTTGACAACTAATCAATCCCATTACAAAAACAAACAACCTCATGAAACATCAATACACATTTCAAACAATCAGTCGAATCTTTGAACAAAATTGATTCACGAAACTTGAATACGCATTTCAAACAATCAGTCGCTTCACAAGTAATTAAATCACCTACCTCTAGGGCTCGTGACCACTGCTTGGTGTCAATAGAATCAGATAAGGCCTGAGTAACAGTGTTAACCCAAGGGTTTAGGTTACTCTTACGATCGAGCTTCTTCTTGATGTTCTTAATTGGTGTTCTTCTGGTGTCCCCTGACACATCTCCAGGGTACTCCCCTTGCTTCCATAGTTTCTTCTTGTTTGGTGCAGCAACTGACCTGCTTGCACATCGTACTTGGAACCTAGGAAAGATTATGCGTCGGTGGTGGTGCAGACGCCGGTGATTGTCGGAGGACAATGATAGCGACGATGAGAACGAAAGAGACCACGACCACGACATCGTTTCGGTCTCGCAAGTGATTGTTTTGAGTTTTGACCTTTGAGTGTGCGTACGTCCGTTTTCACTTTTCAGATAAGGATAACGGTTTTGGCCCAGATATTTCACCCTTGAGTATATTCTTATTGGCAAGTATAACCCTTGTGCTTTTAGTATGTCAGCCATTGTCATTTATATTTTTCTAATGTTTAGTTGATGAATATGACTTCATTTGTCTTTTACTCACGTTAACGGTTAACACTATGGGTTTTTATAAACTTCTGATTAAGCTTATGTTTTTTAGACAAAATTACATATGTTTGTCAAAATTTACGAATTTCATCCTTTATCTTTAAAATGCTCGTTCTCAATCCTTTATGTTTACAAAACATTGCCCGGTACGTCCTTTAAACAAATGTCCGTTAAATTTTGTCGTTAACTCAGATCATGTGAGAAGCACATGAGGACAAAATTGTCTTTCCATATCCCTATATAAGAAATATATAATCTTTTTTTCTTCATTCTATATTAGAGTCGTTTGAATCAAAATTAGGGTAAACAACCCTTAGGTAAAGTGATCTTGGGATACCCCAATCTACTGAAAATCATTGTCAAGAATCTTTAACTGTAGGTGAATCGAGTCATAGAATGTTCGATCGTGTTGCAAACAAGGTTTATTGCTACTGCGGGAAAGAAACATCGGTTCGAACATCATGAACCACAGAAAAGCTAGGTCGACGGTTCTTGTGTTGTCCGACAAATAAGGTATGTTCATCGATAAGTACATAATACGAGCTATGTATCAAGAATACTTGTTTTTTTCTCTTAATCTCTAATGTGTAAAAGGTTGACGGTTCCTTTGAACGAGGGTTCTTTCTGTGGTATGATCCTAAAATGTGTAAAAGGTGCATGGAGGTTATACCAGGTCTTCTTAGGTCAAAGGAGGAGGTTGAAGGTAAATTAAAATCAAGCGAAGAACACTCAAAGAAACTCCAAAAGTGGCTGATTTGTAGCTGGTTTTTTTAGTTGGATATTTGAAGTTCATGTAATGGTGGTTTAACTTGATTTTGTAATATGTTTCATCATGTTTAATGCAATGAAATTATCAAAGTTTATTTGACATTTGCATTGTTTGTTCAAAATTACATGTTCAAATTAAAATGAAATGATCTAAATAATGTAAATCAAATGCATAGGGGTTTGACATTTGCTTTGTTTGTTTAATTTCACAGGTTGTTCAAATTGAAAATAAAATGATCTAAATAATGCTAATCTGCCCAGTTGGTTGACATTTGCTTTGTTTGTTCAAATTCACAGTTTGTTGAAATTAGAATGAAAATGTAATTCACAGGTTGTTGACAATTCAATATGGTCAATATTTGAAATTGGTCATAGCTTGTATAAAATGGTAACTTCAAATATAGTTTGACTTCTAACAAAATCACGGCTTGTTCAAAATGGTCATAGCTTCGAGTAGTTCAAGGGAAATCATGAATAAATACCATGACAACTTGTTCTAGCATGCCATACATCAGTTTGACTTTACACCATACCAACTTGTGCAGTTAGACTTCAGACAAAAAGGTCATACATTACTTTGACTTTAAACAAAATCATACATTAGTTTGACTTCAAACAAAAAAAACACAAATGACATTAAGCTAGTTCAAGCATTCATGACAAGTAACATACATCAACTACACAAATGACATAAAATCCATGACATAACACTTGGAATAGCAAAATTTCAAACACTATACATAATTTGAAACACAAGTTCTAAATTAAATTAGACATTATTCAAAAGAAACATCTAAATTACCAAATTGGACCGAAAGTTTCACCCCTAAATAGTCAAACCCAACTTCTTTTTTATAACGACAAATGTACAACCCTGCTTTGGAGGATATGTGTTGTCACACCTCAACCTTGACGGCGAAAACGTCGAGATGTGAGGGTTAAGATCGTTCACAGCCACATAACGCTATTAATAATCTCAAATATAATAATCATAAGTTTCAAATGTAACATTACAAATATAAGGCACAAATAAGGACATCAACAATGCATAAAAAGTTATAATTCAAGTTCATCCATTTATTTAACTAGGTCCATTCGTAGGTGTGAATAAGCTTCAAAAGTGGCAATCAAACTTGCGTGTTTCCTGAAACATGTTAAAAATAAAAAGTCAACATAAAGTTTGTGAGATTTTCATAGTTTTCAATATATAGGTATATAAAAGATGACAATTCATGTTATAGATTAGAGAACAAAGTAACTAGGGATGTAAGACAGATGCACAATCAAACCTTGACAGTTTACAAGTCTCAATGTTTACAAGTTTATACGATTAGCTAAGTGTACTTGGATTAACCAAGCAGGCTTGTCAAGCCCATAGATCTATGACGTCGTCAGGCTAGCAATAATTAATGATTGCACATATGATCGTCATTACATAGTAATTACAAAGATCAACTAATCACAACATGTAAGTGAATTGCCAAGAGTGCACTGGAATCAAACGAATTTACTAGTGCAATGATTATAAAGTAACATGTTTCACCATAAAGTGTGAAAATATGAAAAAGGGGTATAGAAATACTCACTTGATCAATAAGTATATATTTGAGGATTAAAATAGAATAATAAACATCGTTTCAACGTAGTCCTTCACAATACACCTAAAATGTATATTTACAAGATTTTTAAGCTTAACTATAGTAAATTTAATGTTTTAACGAGAGCTAGGGTTTTAGTAACATTTGGGGATTTTGTAAGTACGTTATATATCTTAATAAAGAAATTTACCATTTATGTATTTTAATAGAGAAAAGGAAATTAAGCCCTTTGTAACAACTATTAAAGTATAAATATAAAATTTAAGTAAACATTATAAAATAATCAAGATTTAAAAGGTAACATTTGCACCAATAATAATTTATTATTTATTATTTGAAATCCATTTTAATAGAAATAAACAAGGAATAACATTTGTTAAAAGGTTTTATTAAGAAAAAGTTATTTACTTATTTAAATTTAAGAAAAAACATTATTTGATGTCTATAAAAATATTTAAAGTTTACAAAAATTATTTTTATATTTATTAAAAAAAATTCATAATTATTTTATTTGCTAAAAAGATTTAAAAAATACATGATGGTGTCCGAGTTCGAACCCGGGACCTCATGTTGATGCTGCAAGTATCTTAACCAGTGAACCAGGGCCGCGACCTTGGTTTACTTTGGTTTTAAATTCTTTTAAACCCACATTAAAACTTCCCCCAAATCTCAAGAACCCTAGCGGTAATTTGGATCAAATTGAACCTCAATTTGATGTTCTTAACCAAATTAAACTTAGAGCTTTTATTCCCTAAGTAAAAATCGAATGTTTTGGGTGTGTGTAACTTACGTGTTCGAGTTCAAATTGATGGTTTTAGACTGAAGAACGGTCGTGGCTATGTCAGAAACTGGTTCAAGTTACAAACGTGAACAATAATCAAATTCGTGTTGTAGAAGGCTTCCAAAGATCTCAGTGAGGAAAATCCCTCTAACAATTTCAAGTCTTGAAGTTTGAATGATGGCGTTCGAGTGACAACAAGTTCGCGATGAAAATGAACTCGTTTGGGATGTTTGCTTGTGTTTCTAATGAAATTAAGTTGATTAAAAGTTTAGGAATAGATAGATGATTGATTAGGATGAGTTAATTAGATTTTTATTAACTTTTAATGGCTCAACGGCTCTATGATTAAAGAATCTCGGTTATTCACTCGAATGGGTGGTAACCGGCGCTTTAACATTAATTAATTGATGTAATTATGCTCGAATCGTGTTCTAGAATGATTTGGAGACGTTTTTAAATCATGAAACGACAACATGTGGAGGTTTTGGAGTGGCCGGAGGGCCGCCAAAGCTTCGCCGGTGCCGGCTGCCGAAAACACGAGGGAAGAGAAAAAAAATTGAGTTTTAATAATTTACACAAATGGTCCCTGTGGTTTGTACTTTGTTATTTTATACACAAAACTTTCATTTGAAGTTTTAAAAAAAGACAACTAACCCCCTAACTTAATTATTTCAGGTTTTTAAACATTTCCAAGATTAGTAATTTTTATAAATTGAAATCATTATTAGAATTATTACTATTATTTTTGTTATTATCAATATTAGTATTATTATTAGTATTTATTATTATTATTATTATTATTATTACTATTATTATTATTATTATTATGTTAAATTTATTAACTTAATTATTAACTTTCAAATTAGAGGATTAAAAGCAACCTAAGAAATAAACATAACAACTCATAAGTCTCATATTTGGCAATAATGCTCCTTACAAAAATGTAACGAATCTAACTTTTAGTTAACAAAAAAAATACATGGTGTTACAGTCTCCACAACTTAAAAGAATTTCGTCCCGAAATTAAGAATGAACTAAGCGAACAAATGTGGATATTTTGCCTTCATATGGTCCTCACGCTCCCAAGTGAAATCAGTTCCACACTTATTCACCCAACAAACCTTGACAATTGGAGTAGTTGTCGTTCTCGTTTTCATAATGCGATCCATAATTTCAATAGTTTCTCAATAAAGTGCAATGACTCGTCGATCTGGATGTCTTCCAGTGGAACATGCAGACTCTCATCGTCCAAACACTTCCTTAAATTTGAGAAATGAACCACAGGATGAACTCCACTAAGATTGGAAGGTAGTTCCAGTCTATAAGCCACTTTTACAATCCTTTTCAGGACTTGAAAGGTCCTACAAATCTTGGAGCCAGTTTACCCTTCTTTCCATGTAACACCCGAATATTTTCTTTGACACCGACGAAAGAAGAAAAAAGAAATAAAGTCCAAAGTTGGGGGACCAAACTCACCAAAATGGGAGAAAGATTGGATGAGTAGAGGAATAAGAGGGGAGGGCAGCCCACACCCTCCCCACACTTGCAAAAACTCAGCCAAAGAGAGGAGAGAAGGAGAAAAGGGAGAAAAAAAGAAAAGCTTGGTTCGTGTGGATTCAAACGTGAAAGTTGAAGTGTAGCGGGTTGAATCGAAGCTCTACTTGTTGGTATTGTTTGTGTGAGTTCTAGAACCCCTCTTTTACTCGTTTTCAACTGATTTGGGGCTGGAACACATAGTTAAACCCGTTTTTGAAATGTGTGTATTTGACTCGTGTGTATATGTTCGTGTGTGATGTGAGTGGTGTTTGATTTCGGGCTTTTGTGTGCTTGAATGGTCTTGTGGTATGCATTCCTAAGGTTTAGGATGGTTGATTTGGGCTTAGAAGATGTTTGGAAGAACTTGGAGGTCGAAAATGGCAGATTGGGTTCGGGATGAACTGCATTTTGCATCAGTTAGGCCTATGCGACTGAATAGCATGCGATTGGAGGCCATACAGCCGAAAGGAATGCGACTAAGGTCCATACGCATGCCAGTTGTGCGATTGAGGTTCATTCGTATGGGAGTCATGCGACTGAAGCCCATACGCATGCCAGTCGTGCGACTGAGGGTCATTCGTATGGGGAGTCATGCGACTGAAGCCCATACGCATGCCAGTCGTGCGACTGAGGGTCATTCGTATGGGGAGTCATGCGACTGAGGTCCATACGCCTAGTTCCATCCGCATTAGGTCCATTCGCTTGGGTGTTCATCCGCATTAGGTCCATTCGCATGGGTGTTCATCTGCATTAGGTCTATTCGCATGATTTCAGTCGCCTAGAAGGCCATGCGTCTGCAGGGTGTCCATACGCCCAGGTAGGGCTGGTGTACCCGAGAGGAATGTAGTTTATGTGCTGACTTTCGGGAGAAAGTGTAGATGTAAGTTTGACGTGGAAGGTTCCCAGGAGTTCATATAAGTTGACTTTTGAGGTCATAGACATTATGTTGGGCATGATGATGATGTATGATGTTGTATGATTATGCATGATGTATGTTATGTATGTACGTATGATGCCCGTTATGATGATGTTGACTATGTATGTTGATGTTCCTTATTATTATGTATGATTATTTTCCTTGGATTTTTGTTGAATGTTAATGAATGAAATGAAGGTATTGTGTAACGTAAAGTGGAAGATAATGAAAAGAAGAACAAAATGAAGAATGCATGCATTAATGAATGAATGAATGTAAGAAAGGCTTGCAAGCAAATGTACGTAGGTGCACACCCAATGAAGGGCGTTAGCTCAACGGTGTGCGGGTTAGCTACCCCGGAAGCATGCACACTGGGGGTCCAATCTTTGTGATTGACCATATGAATGGGATCCTTGCCGCTTGCCCTAGGTGCTGTGTCAGCTTCGTGCATAAGGTTCGAGGTCTATGAAAGATCTCATGCCCAGTTACCCGCTTCGTGCATAATGTTCGGGGTATAGCATATGGCATTGATTCGGAATGAAAGAGAAAAGATAAGTGGTGAATGTACTTGCCCTAGGTACTGGAGTCAGCTCTATGCCTAATGTTCGAGATCTATGAAAGACCTTAGGCCCAGTTACCCGCTTCATGCACAATGTTCGGGGTAATGTACATGTCATCGAAAGTAATGAACATATGAATGAAAGAATGAAAGTATGAACGATTAATGAAGATAATAATGATATTATCTATGTGTACGTATGAAGTATGATCACATGAAAGTAAAAAACAATTTTAATGAAAGAAAAGTATGTGTTATTATAAAACTAGAACTCACTCAGCAGCGCTGACTTTTATGTGTTTCTAGTTGGCAAGTAGTGGTTACTGAGGATGGCACGAGGCGGCTACTCAGCTCTTTTGGATGGCATCCATATTTATAATGCTTTTGTGATGTAATGCAACATGCATTTTGTAACTTGATAACGATGTATTGTTTTGCAAAAGCCTTTATAATGAAATGGAATGTTTGTTTAAATGTTTCCGTTGCAACGTTTTTATGTAAGATGATGAAAATATATCTTTTATGTGCAATGATTGACCAGCTGTAAGCGTCCCGGGAACGGGGCCTTACATTCCTAAGCGAACAACACCCTTCCACGGTGAAACCTTAAGAAGAACCATGTCCCCAACTTGGAACTCTAACGGCTTACGATGCTTATCAGCAAAACACTTTTGTCGACTTTGTAAGACCCGATTATTTTTTTAGAGTCAAAGAAAGAAGAATAAAGTGAAGAAAAAAAAAATATATGTTACCCAAGTTAAGGGGTAAAAAGTGTCAAAAAGGACAAAAGTTTTGAAAAGTTGGTGTAACATGGGCATGGCCGCCCACTCTCTTCTTACAACCCCCAAATCATCAGATTTTTAGCAAGAGAAAGTGCAAATTCGGATTATTTGAAGAAAAAGAGCTGAAAAATCGAATTCAAGGTAAGAAATTCATGGTTTTTAAGTGTTCTTAACTGGCCTTGCCTCGGTTGTATGCTTATGTTTGTTGTGTGTGTTCGGGTGTGTGTTTTTGGTGGGTTTCCATGCGGTTGAACTCAATTGCAAATGAGTTTGGAAGAAGCCATACTCAAGAGGCTGCTAAGGTGAGTTCTAGAACCCCTCTTTTACATGTTTTAACTGATTTTAGGGCTGAAATTGCATGTATGAACTTTTTATAAAACTAGGGTTTCATACCCGTATGTTGAATGTGTGTATGTTGCGGGTATGGTGTGATTTTGGTCTATGTTCATGCTTGATGATGTTATGGTTGTGTTTCTAAGGCTTAGAATGAATGATTTAAGCTTAGAACATGATAGATGGTGTTTGGGTACCGAATTATGATGATAAGTGTGTCCTAGGCTGCTCAAGCGCCCAAACAGTAGTTCATACGCCTAAGTTTAGAAAAACTGCTTAAGTGTTGACAAATGCGGATGAGCATTGACAAATAAGGATGAGCATTGACAAATGCGGATGAGAAAGTCAATGCTGATGAGAAAGTCAATGTGGATTAGAAAGTCAATGCGGATGAGAAAGTCAATGCGGATGAGAAAGTGAATGTGGATGAGTAAGGAAATACGGATGAGTAAGTTCATGCGATTGAACAAATACGGATGAGCAAAAGAAATGCAGATGAGCAAAGTTAATGCGGATGAAAAAATGCGGATGAGTAAGTTCATGCGACTGAACAAATGCGGATGAACAAAGTTAATGGGGATGAACAAATGCGGATGAGTAAAGTCAATGCGGATGAACAAATACGGATGAGTAAAAGAAATGCGGATGAGTAAAAGAAATGCGGATGAGTCACAGAAATGCGGATGAACAAAAAGAAACGCGGATGAACAAAAAGAAATGCCGATGAACAAAAGGGGAAATGCGGATGAACACTTAGAATATTTTCTGACTTTTTGGGGAAAAAGGTGAAATATAGGCTTTGACTTGGGAGGTTCCCGAGGGCTATGTAAATTGACTTTTAGAGGTCATAGATGTTATGATAGGCATGTTATGATGTATGATTGATGCTTATGCATGATGGTATGTATGATGTAGGTTATGTATGTATGATGTGCCTTGTTTGGTGATGTTGTATGTTTATGTATATGTTCCTTGTTATATGATTATTTTCCCGTGGCTTCACGTTGAATGTGAATGAAATGAAAAGTATTATGTAATGTAAAGTGGAAGATAATGAAAAGAGGAACAAAATGAAAGAATGCATGCATTAATGAATGAATGAATGAAAGGAAGGCTTGCAAACAAATGTATGGAGGTTCACACTCAATGAGGAGTGTTAGTTCAACTGTTTGCGGGTTAGCTACCCCATGAGGATGCACACTGGGGCTTAATATGTGTGATTAAGCAAATGTATGGACGTTCACACCCAATGAGGGGTTGTCAGCTCAACTGTGTGCAGGTTATATACCCCATGAGGATGCACACAGGGGTTCAATCTTTGTGATTGACCATATGTATGGCGTCCTTGTCGCTTAACCCTAGATGAATTGCTTGGTGCTCTAGAGGGAGGTTAAGCACATGATAGAACCTAGATGGAAATGAAAGATAATAAATGTATGAAACAAACGATAATGAAGATAATTAATATTATCTATGTGTACGTATGATGTGTGATCACATTCTAAAAACTGTTATGATTTGAATGAAAGTAAAGAACGATTTTAAACAAAAGATAAACTATTTTATTATAAAACTAGAACTCACTCAGCAACGCTGACTTTTTATGCATTTTCTAGTTGGCAGGTGAGCATTGCCGAGGATGGTGCGGGGCAGCTACTTGGCATTTTGGATAGCATTCTTTTGTTAATGTTTTTGCATTGTAACGCGAACAAATAAAATTGTGTAACGAATGTTGTATTATTTTGCAAAAGCATTTATAACGAAAATGTTATTTTAATGTTCCGTTGCGATGTTTTATGAAGTATAAATGTAAATATATGTTTTATGTGCAATGATTGACCAACTGTGAGCATCCCGAGAACGGGGCCTTATAGACTTCATGCTACTTCAAGGTTCTTGCGGATTGTGGAGACTTTATCGGTCGTTTCTTGTATAAGTTCAGGACCAGTGATGAAGTTTTCTCCAATGTCGGTCCCGCAGATCGGTGATCAACATTTATGACCATAAAATGCTTCGAATGGTGCTATCTTGATACTCGAGTGATAACTATTGTTATACGAAAATTCCGCGAGCGGTAATGCGTATCCCAATCACCACCAAAGTCAAGGACACATAGTCGTAGCAAATCCTCGAGGGTTTGAATTGTTCGTTTGGTTTGACCATGCGTTTGAGGATGGTAAGCCGTACTTAAATCCAATTGAGTACCCAAGAGTTCTTGCATAAACGACCAAAAGTGCGAAGTGAAAGGAGTGTCTCGGTCAGATATGATGTGCAACGTTATGCCCTGACGACTCACAATTTCGTCAATTTAGATGTGAGCCAGTTTTGAAACTTTGTATGTGTCTCGTATTGATATGAAATGTGTCGTTTTGGTCAAACGGTCAACAATCACCCATATTCTATCATGACCACGAGGAGTATGAGGTAACTTGGTTATGAAATCCATGGATATATGTTTCCATTTCCACATAGAGATTTTGGGTTCTTCAAGTAAACCACTTGGTCGTTGGTGCTCGGCTTTGACCCTTGCACATGTGAGACACTTGGAAACATAAGATGTGATATTTTTCTTCATTCCAGGCCACCAATTTTGACCATGCAAGCCCATGTACATCTTATCGGAGCCGGGATGAATGGAGTATCGAGTTTGATGAGCTTCGTTCATATGAAATGTCGAAGGTTATCACGATTCGGGATCCAAAGTCGATTCAAGTACCACATGTTGTTCGGTTTTGTCTCTAGACCGAACATTAAACACTAAATCTTCATCTTTCCCTTCGTCGGTTAATGTCGCTTGTTGATCCTCACGAATGTATAACTCGAGATCACTATCAATCCTTATGTTTTGAAGCATGATAGTAGCCTCGTTGACATCCACATGAATCTCGGTATCAAATTCCCCTAACGTATCAATCCATTGCCTTCGATCTTGGATTTCTTGAAGCGAGACAGTCTTGATGTGGACCTTGCGACTCAGCGCGTCGGCTACAACATTCGCCTTTCCAGGGTGATAGCGAATGTCACAGTCGTAGTCGTTAATCAACTCAATCCAATGTCTTTGTCTCATGTTGAGATCCTCTTGGTTGAACACGTGTTGGAGATTCTTATGATCAGTGTAGACTATGCATTGCATCCCATAAAGATAGTGTCACCAGATCTTCAAAGCGAAAACCACAACACCAAGTTCAAGATCGTGAGTTGTGTAGTTCACTTCATGAACCTTAAATTGCCTCAACGCATATGCTATGATTTTGATCGTTGCATGAAAAAACAACCAAGACCTTGATTAGAAGCATTACAGTACACAGTGAAATCCTTGTTTCCATTGGGAAGTGTTAGAATAGGAGCATTACACAACTTTCGTTTCAATGTCTCGAAACCTCTTCTTATTCGGGTCCCCATTCAAAAAGTCGGTTCTTTTGGGTTAGCGTCGTTAATAGTTTAGCAATCTTCGAAAAGTTTGCTATGAACCTACGGTAATATCCCGCTAAGCCCAGAAAAGAACGAATCTCGGTTGGGGTTATGGGAACACACCAATTTTTTACGGCTTCTATTTTAGCAGGATCAACATGAATTCTTTGGCTATTCACCACATGCCCTAAAAATTGAACTTCTTCTTGCCAGAACTCACACTTGGAGACTAGGCTTATAGTTGTTCCTTCTTTAGAAGTTTGAGAACTTGTCGCAAGTGCATCTCGTGATCAATTTTCATATTTGAATAATAAGAATGTCATCAAGGAACACGATCACAAACTTATCCAAATACAGTTTACATACTTGATTCATGAGATCCATGAACACGGCAGGTGCATTGGTTAAGCCAAAAGGCATAACCATGAACTCTTAATGTCCATATTGAGAACGAAAAGCGGTCTTTGGAATGCCTTCATTGTGGAAACGTAATTGATGATACCCAGAACGTAGATCAATCTTCGAGAATTGGGTTGTTCCTTGAAGTTGATTGAAGAGATCATCGATTCGAGGAAGAGGGTATTGGTTTTTGATGGTGAGCTTGTTGAGTTCTCGGTAGTGGATACACATACGAAAAGAATCATCTTTCTTCTTCACGAATAACACAGGTACACCCCATGGTGATGAACTAGGATGATAGTTAATGATTGCACATATGATCGTCATTACATGATAATTACAAAGATCAACTAATCACAACATGTAAGTGAATTGCCAAGAGTTTACAAGAATCAAACGAATTTACAAGTGCAATGATTATGAAGTAACATATTTCACTCCTAAGTGTGAAAATATGAAAAAGGTGTTAGAGGACCATGTACGTACAGAGTACTAACTGATTCTGCGCGTATACCAACTCAAATAGTGTGGAATCCTATTTGGCCATCCAATCAGGGAGAACACAGTTCAAATCAATCTAACGATTAATAAAACATTAAGAATGATTAGAGAATGATAAACTATGATCTATTAACTTGGAATAGGTTTTCTTGAGTCTCTGGACGGCTAGGGTACGATTATGTGCATAGGTATTCGAATTGTTATGTTTTTTCACGAATTAAGTGATATTTATAGGTTAGGGTCTTCCAATCATACGACTGAACCATTAGCATGGTTCAGTCGTGCAACTAAATCATGCGGTTGATCCATCCACACGACTGAGGGTTCAGTCGTGTGATTGAGCCAATCTTATGTCTCAATCGTGCGACTGGTCCAGTCTCCTGGTTAAGTCATGCGACTGGTCCATTAGCATGAAGTATTCATGCGTATGGTCCATTAGCATGGTCCAATTTCATGAGAACTTCACATGATTAAGTTTAAACACATTTCTCAACCATTATTGACTAAGAACTATGTAAAAAACTATACACCTATTTAGTTAGTTCAATATGCATTATTACACAATAAACAATGAAATATTAAACATTATAAACATCAACCACAATTGTATTTCATTCATACCCATTCGATTACATATATGTAAGACATGATAGACATATTACATTAAGCTCCTAAACTAGGTACATATGTATCAACAAACTCCCCCTTGGACCTAGTTTACATCATTGTCTAACATTCTTCATCAGCTCATCAAACTTCTCATACTTTTCCTCTGTTATAACTCTGGCATTTATCTCAAATGCAAAGTACAGTCATATAACATTTTGAAACTGGAGGGGTTGTATAATGTCTTGCGAATCATAGAACAGTGGCCATTTGTATAATGTGTATACATCATTAGCAGACAAGTTAGTCAGCCACATTGGGTCAAATATCCGAATAGTATCCATTTGGCTCTCCTTTTGCAAGACTATAACAACTTCACCTATTCTCCAATCATAATACCACCATTTGAAGTGTGGAGTGAAGTCCTGTGGCATTTCCCTTAGAGGTATTTTGGACATAGTACATGGAGGACTCCACTTCAACACTACTTTAGGCTTTCCAGTAATGGAATCAACTTCAGACCTTCTAATGTACCTCGTCGGTTGTTGATGTATGAAGTTAACCCACCTGGTGTGGTATTCTTTCCTCAATGCAGCCTCAAACCAGCCTGACTTCTTTCTTGGGTCAGCATACAACAACTTTAGGCGTGCCAACTGGTTGAGCTCAAAATCGGGTAGAGTCTTTAGATCGTGTGGAAATCTAAAGTACTCTATGCCCTTAACTCTCTTTACTACATATACATTTAGATCCTCAAAGTAAGCCCATGATATGATCTTGCCTGACACCTTTAGGTGTTTCTTGACTTTATACAGCTTGGTGTAGATGTTAGGCTTTTGTGCAGTGCGTATGGCTCAGATCTCAACAAAACAGGCCACCCATTCAGCCTTTCTGATGTCAACATCAGCATCCGAGGCTTGGGCTTGACCCTTATTTTTTCTGTCTTTTTCTCCATCTGATCCAGCTTATCAAATGTATCACTGCCGAGAGTATCACCCAATTTGGGGACTTCATTTCCCTCTCGGTCAGTGTACTCTGGATAATGGTTAGCAGTAACATCTTCTATCTCGATTTCATCTATGTCATTGAGCTCATCGTCACTTGTAACTTCAAAAGTAGGAGCGTCCTTGACAATCTCATCCGGATTGAGCTAAAACATCTCAACAAGCTGTTCATCAGTAAGGTCATGAATGATTTCTCCTTCTTCAGGAGTATAGCTTACATACCGTCTGACTATCCCTTGCAAATCAAAAATCATTGTAAGTTGAGACTTGATTTGCTGAAGGGGAGTAACATCATACTCATCTTGCTGAGATGATTGATTTGCTTGATTTAAACATGTAAATACATCAACATTTAGTAATTTATCAAGACAATCAGACATTTGAAAAAAATACATAAACATTAAGTACATAAATTTAATCCATGATTCAAGTACAAAAGCTTTCAAATACATAAACTTCTAAGCATTACTTTTGTCTTGTATGGCTGGGTTCTCAGCAGATGGGATAGAAGATGATGCTCCTTGGTCTTGATTTCTCTTTGTTCTTCTCTTTTGACCATGAGCTGAGGTAGATGCAGCTGCATCTCCTTCTTCTTCATCATCATCATCATCCTGCCTTCTTCTTGTCTCTCCATCTTCACTCATCTCATCATCATCACTATCATCATCATCTTCATCATCATCATCATCATCGTCATCACCTTCTCTTATCTTTAGAGGCTCATCTTTTGATCCCTTTAGCATGAGCATGATAGACTTGTTAGATGCCTCCAACTCCTCAATCCTCTGCATTGATTTGGCATTGTGCTCCTGGAGTTGGGAAATTTGCTGCACTTGCTGTGCGATCTGCTGTGATTGGTGAGCGATCTGTTGTGCTTGCGTAATATTTAGCTCCACAAGCTGACTTAGTTGGATAGCTTTCTCTTCATCAGCCGCTAATAGCTTCAGCACCATACGGTTAAGTGCTGCCAGCTGTTCCTCTACCCCAATGGAGGGTAGAGTAAATCCAGTGGTGAATGTGGTGTGAGATGAGGGACCGGCTTGGTGGCTGGTGGTGGTAGTGGTGGCTGTGGTGAATATGGGTGGTGGTGTATAAGTGGGTGGTGAAGGGTAGGCTGTAGTAGTGGTTGTGGTGAATGTGGATGGTGGTATATGAGTGGGTGGTGATGGTAGGATGTAATGGTGGTGGATGGGAGTGTGGTAGTGAAAGGTGGTGTGGTAGTGGTGGTGGTAGCAGTGGTGGATGAGGTGGTGGCTGTGGTAGTAGTAGAGGTCAATGTAAACCTTAGCCTCTTCCCCTTCTTGCCATAGGGGTGAGCCATTCTCTTCCTCCTCGAGCCTTTAGACACAGTGGCTCCCCCTTGGCTGCTGGGGGGGTCTGGGGTATCCGATGGATCTATATCAGCAGCAGCAGCATCCCCGTGATGGGTTTGATGGACCAAAATCAAAGTTGTTTAACCATTTTAAACATGAAAACGCAGCGGATAAAAGCCCTAATAATATGATTCATAATCTGAAATATTAAGGTTCTTTACTTGTTTTAACAAACCCAAGAGCAAAGGATCAATCGTATGTGTTTGAACAAGCTATCAACAAGATATAACAACCAAAATAGAACAAGGAAACTACCTTTCAAAGCTGCTGAAAATCGACTATGAACTACCTTCAAAGT
>BJCM01152502.1:0-25106 GCA_018326385.1 Flaveria bidentis | reverse complement strand
TTCCAAGATTAGTAATTTTTTATAAATTGATATCATTATTAGAACTATTACTATTATTTTTGTTATTATCATTAGTATTATTATTAGTATTTATTATTATTATTATTATTATTATTATTATTATGTTAAATTTATTAACTTAATTATTAACTTTCAAATTAGAGGATTAAAAGCAACCTAAGAAATAAACATAACAACTCATAAGTCTCATATTTGGCAATAATGCTCCTTACAAAAATTTAACGAAGCTAATTTTTAATTAACAAAAAAAACATGATGTTATAGATAACACACTAGTGTGTTAAATGTTGCAAATATGTATATTGTAATCCCTTCATAAATAATAAATGAAAAGTTTTGAAATGTCCCGACTTTACGTGTGTAAACTCTAATACTTTTTGATAAGATGATTAAATTAAAATGAGGTTCTTACACTACTTATAGGATTAAAAGTGCTGCATTTGAATAAAACAAGCAGCTAATGTCCGACAACTTAATGATATTCGAACTCCAAGGAAAAAATCATCCAGCAATCCATAATAGTCACTTTCATGATGCATTGCTATATCATGTGACTCGTCCATCTTAAGTTGTTTGTGTGTAAAATTTATAAAAATTAATGAAATAACGCATGTGTGACTTAATGTAAGTGATTTACCCTTCAGCTATATCTCATATGTTCATTCTCTCGATCATTCGTAACTTGTATTCATAAAAGTTTTATTAGAATGCTGGTAATGGTGCTAGAGTGTTAGGATATAAAGTGTGCAATAATTCTTACATGCATCTAAACCCATTTAGCAGATAACTTCAATTATTTATTTTATTCTTTCACAAATTAAGAAAGAATTTTAAATTATGAAACGGTTGCAAATGTTATGCGACCACAGTTAAATATTTAGTTTTATTTAACGGATACCAACACCTATTCTATTTCCATTAGACTTTTTAAGTCTTACTTATTATGCAGGACCAAGACACAAAGATAAGTTACTATTTTCACAAAGCTCATTTAGACTCATAAATCAAACTCTTATTGATTGGTAAATGCTCAAAGGTTCTTGTTTAAATACCAAATCCCGTATACGACTCACATCCCTTGAAACACCCAATTCCGGTACATTATGACAAGCGTAGCCCCATGACACTACTTTTCACCTATACAAAAACCATAAGCAGTACTCCCCCTTAAAGTAGCGATTCAATTGGTTTGCTATTGATATAGATTAAAGAGGACATCTGTCGAAGTAATATGTTTAGCTGACAATAAGTTAAGTTCTATTTCTTTGGATGCGGATTGGCTTGCTTCCTCTCAAACATCGATCCCTGCCACAACATAGTGACAAGTTTATATTTGGGTAAAAATTTTACACCTCAACAAAATTTTAGTTTCACTTTACTTTCCTTATAAAATCACGACTTTTTTGCGGCCATAAATCGATCTTTAATTTTAATGTTTTCTTTAAAAATTTCTGTAATAGGTGTTAGAAATTTTAGTGTAATTGGATTAACTAATGACCAATATGATCATAATATTCATCAAACAAGTTAAGAGGTGTGAAGTGCATGTTTGTTTGAGTTTATTATGATCTTTGATATCAAAAACCTATTTAGGTGAAAATCACCTAAATAATGGGGGTTCCAAGGAGGTAACGCCCCTTAGCGGGGTTGTAGGGGCAATGCCCCCAATAGCGGAGTCTAAGGGGCGACGACTAGGGTTGTAAACGAACTAAACATTCAGTGAACCGTTTGGCTGAAAGTTTGTTTATGTTCGTTCGTTTAGTAACTAAACGAACATAATTTTTTCTGTTTGTTTAGTTAAATGAACTAACATGAACACAAGTCACGTTCATTCATATATGTTCGTGAACATTCAATATGTGTTCGTTTATAATCGTCAATGTTTGTTCGTGAACGTTCAATTATGTGTTCGTATATGTGTTAAGTACTTATATAATTTTGATGGATTTTATGTAATGGTAAAAATGCAAATTTTATTCTAAAATAAATATATGATCATTTGTGCTTGTTTGTATTCATTAACTTCTTTGTCTTCGTCATGTTAATGAAAATTTGTTTGTGTTCATTTGCGTTTGATAAGTGTTCGTGAACAGTTCATGGTCATATTCATTTTCTTAATGAACAAATACGAACAAGAAAACCCGTTCAATAAGTGTTCATTAACAGTTTATGAAAAAGTTTATTTGTTAATGAACGACCATAAAGAAGGTCTCGTTCGAGTTCGTTCGGTTCCTTTGCAGCGATAGTGGTAGCCCCCGGCAAGGGTACAAGGGGCAGAGCCCCTGGCTGCGGTCGAGTTGCAAATCGTTGTATTATGATAAGTTGTTTTTCTTGAAATTCACATGTGAAATTCGAGTGAAAAAGCATAAATTTAATCATTTTTGAATTGCAAATAATAATTGCTAAATGGTAGTTTCCACTGCTCTGAAAATCGAATTGTGTTCAAGAATTTTGGTCACTCTCGATTTTCCTTCTGGTTCACAAAAACAAATACGAAACTCATAGTTTGATCTTGATCTCGTCCAATTTTTATCCAATTGATTTATTCGGATGAATCACCGAATAATTTTTATCTGAAGGTGATTTTCACGACTCTCAGATTATGTAAGTTTGATTTCAAGTATTCTACAATACAACTATTTGCAAGCATTCCATTCACAATTTTGTGACCGTAACAAAAGTTTGATTCCAAGGTACATTTTCAGCACAAGTGTTATCAAATTTGTGAACTTATCTATATGGATGTAAATTTTATAACCGTTATTAAATATAAATTTCAATTCTTGTTTACCCATCAAAGTTACGTCTGTTTTGCAATCGATTTCAATGGTAGCAAATTTTATAACTGTTTTGGAACCCCTGTGTATATTGATGATAATTTCCACTGTTGTGCATTTGGTCACAAATCGATCCTTAAAATTACAAGCGTTATTTTGGGTGCCAAAAGTCATGCTCAAGTATCTAATTTAATGGTAGTGCTTAGTGATTGCATATGATATACATGTGTATGTGTGTATACACATGATTACATAAATGCAAACATCTCCGTGTGTATGAAATCTTTCCATTTGATATTATTTAGTAAAAAGAAACTAACTTGATTCTTGTGTACACATATATACACACATACACACATATATTTATATGTATACAAAAAGGAAAAAAAAGGTAAAGGATATGTTGGCTTTCTTTATTAAACTTAATACTAAAGCAAAAGGGTTATTAAAGTTTAATAATTCAAACTTTCATTTGTTGACTATGGTTAATTTTAATTCAAAAAATATATATGTAGATGCTTTTAATTTTATGTTTATTTTTTTAATGATCCTTTACTAATAGATAATTAACCCCAATTAGTTTTTTTGTTTTTTTTATTGAAATGGGTCAATTTTGAGTCATTTTTCAACTCTACCGCCAAGCATCCATCAGGTCCGTTTTCTGGTGTCTATCCTCCGTAATCACCTGAAATCTACCTTTAATGAGTCAAGTTGTTCAAATCAAGAGGTGAAGATTATGAGTTTCAAGGTGCATAAGTTTTAGATTGATGAACTTAATGGTAGATTTTAACTTTCTGCTTAGTGTTGTGGCCATGTAAGCAATCCACGTTATAAAAAAACTAACGGTGTTAACTTTCAGTTAGTAAGTGATCGTTGGAGGAAATAAACTTAAAGTTGGAAGTGTCTTTAAATATATTTTAAGTTGAGATTAATCCTGACCAATAAATAAAAGTTAAAGTTATTAAAATCCAACAAGATAAAGATGTATTGTAGGTATGATGCTATTCTTATTTTATGTTATATATGTGTGTACACACATACACGTGTGTATTGGAAGCTTAATATACAAAGTTAATTATATAAAGTGAAGAATGAAATTATCAAACAAGAAGAAATGTTATGCTTTGCATAATACATGCATGATTACGATACGAAAGAATTACCATGCACAAGCATGATTATACCATCCTTTTTGCGTGATAATTCTAACTTAATTTAGTCTGCCATGTGGTACTAAATTACGCAAATGATAACTCTTCTTGCATGATAATCGAGTTACATAGTTGAGTTCAAAATTATCATAAATCCACCATCCTAGTTTTCCCAACTGCCACAAGCTAATGTCAGAGATGTAAATAATGTAAACTGTAAACAAATGAGGTAAGTGAAGATTTGATCCGAGACCTAAAATTGATGTTGTTTATCCCCGAACAAATCACTGTCGCGATTCGTGAGAAAATATTAATCAAATGGTTTAGCCGGTTTATCCCAAAACCATCTACTCAAAGCATTGTATACTTACCAACTAGTTTTATGTCTCTTTTTAAACAAAAATATAAAAGAGAATGGCAAAGTTGTTGATGAAACTTTATGATAAAGAAATATGAAAACAAAGTGGTCAGTGAAGGCAACAAGGCATTATGGATATCCAGGTCATAAGTTATATAGTTTCCTATGGCATCAAACACACACACGACACATATATGGCAACAAAAATACTTAATTTTGATAGTTAAACACATAAATATAATTTTAAACAAAGGAACTTTAGCCAATGATGCCAATTTATATTGTATGGTGTCTCTCCCCAAGAGGTTAATGTTCAGAGTCTCATTATTCATTATGAACAAATGTCATAGATTTAGAAGTAAATTCAGATGGTGTTTGAATCCACCGGTCATTCTAATTATAAATTTAAATTTAAAGCTGAATTAATCCAAAAAATGATATGACCTCAAAACTAAAATATAACAGTTTCATTGCCTCAACAGAAATTGAACATATTGTTTAGCTAGTGTATTAGACGTACCAGTTTAAAGTCGGATAACACTGCAAATAGATAAAATAATATATAACTAGTTTGAAATAACATGTAAAACTACTTTTTTTTAATGTAGATTTACAATATTAACAAAATAGAGTTTCAAATGAATTGTTTCTATTAATATGGTCCAACGACTGATCCTGTTTTTCTAGTGCAACCGATCAATGACATAACCAGCTCGTTCAAACGAAGAAGGTTCAAGATGCTCGATCGAACTTGTCTTGTAACCTGTTCTCGGTTGATTGGCCAATCCGATCCGACTTTAAGAATATTGTTATAAATTGATAAAATTAAGAATTGTCATAGAAAAATATTATATTTAAAAAAAAATAAAGATACAATAATTGTTAATAATTTAAGACATCGATCTATTTAAAAGGGCAGGGTGGCGACCCTTGTAGGAATATAGAATCAGTCCTTTGATTCTTGGGCAGCTTTACACCATTGCATCCAGATCCGTAGACATATTTGGTAACTAAAGTTTCCTTCAATCTAACCATTTTTGGTAACATCATCTTCATTTAATAATCTAAAGTCCCATCTTTTTGACCTTTCTCTAGTTTCTAAAGTATAAATTTTCTAGAGGGAATGCACAAGCTCTCAATGCATCACTTTGTCTCTTTGAACCCATGATAAGGTATATACATCTAATAAAATTTTTGGGTTATAAAAGTTGATAGTTCAATAAAATGTGGATTTACTTCAATGATAAGAAATAAGGGTTTGAGATGAATATTGTTATTTATTGATGTTAAAATGAAAATAAAAGAGCAAAGCACTACCCAAAAGTTATATATATTATATTTGTCTCCCTTGGACTTTTAATATTTACAAACAGTTTTACAAAACACAAGAACTTAATAAGAGTTATATTGCTTTAGAAAAATAAATAGTTTTAACATAACACTTAGAAACTTGATTATCGTCTTATGAATTCACTTACACTTATATATATGTACAAAAATGTTATAGCAATATATGTACATTGCCTCCAATCTTTGTGTTTTCAGTGTAAAACACCAAGCGTAAATTCCGACAATTGGTAGAGTAATTACCTGGGAATTGGTTCATTTACTACACAAAAAAGAGATGGTTCAAAGTATTTTCTTAGCTACTTTATGGTTTCTTTGAAAGCATGAAATGTTAAAACTTTTAACAATAAAACATCATTTACGCTAAATTTTTTGAAGGAGATCAAGACAACATGTTTGTTACTTTGTTTGGATAAATAAAACGAAAATCAGACACATTAAAATGGTATATTAGGTTTAGTTACATATAGCAAGTTCTATTTGTAATTGTGACCATGTTCGGCTGCTAAGCTGTTGCTCGATGCTTATATCCCACTACAAGAATCTGACCCTATCCCGACTAGACCTATGGCGACGACATGGTGTCCTCGCTATAGGTCACCTTATCGCGACGACATGTCGTTGCTATAGTGTGGATTAGGTTTTTGGCTACCAAAACTCTATCTCGACGACATGTCGTCGCCTTAAGCGCCACCTATCGCGACGACACAAAAGCCGTCGCCGAATTTAGTCGTAGATGAACCAGAAGTAACTAGATTATATAATTTTAGATTGTAATAACTAGATTATATAATTTTAGATTGTAATTAGACTCTTGAGACTATTGAAATCTAACAAAATAGCCTTGATAATCATGAAAAAAATCATTTATATAATGATTTCCATGGATGCAAGGGCATCTCTTCAAAGTACATTCACATACCTCCCTAAATAGTACAATCAAGCCTAATGTTATCTCACTTTTCAACTAACATCTTTTTAATCTTGATTATCATCTAATCCCACCATATTTGTAAGGATTTTAACTCAATATCTCATTTGTTTAAGACAATCACCAATAATACTAGTCTACAAAGCCATACGCATACGGTTGAATATGTGGTTGATTGCAAACAACATATGCTTTTTCATTAATTTGCATTGTCTTATCAATTATTATTGTGAATTCTACAATTTTACTCTTGGCTTGTCGAGTTTACCCGTACTTGATTAACCCGCATGACCCGATCTCACCATACTTGATTTAACCCGACCTGAAGAAACATGTTACCCGAAGAACCCAATCAACACCCATTATAATAAAACAAATTTTTTGTATACAAATGTTTTGGTCTAAATAAGTAAATTATTTATACACAATTATATATGTAAACATATTTTATAATTTATTAAATCTAACTAGTTTAAGTTCAATAATTTTACAAGAATTTAAAAAGAAATTCTTACACTTCACTACTTTTAACTTTATTGTTTAATGCCCGAAACCTAACCGAACAATTTGTTACCCAAACTACCCAAAACTGATTGAACCAATTGTGTCAGGTTTCGAGCAGATTTTCAAAGCTACGAAACCCAAACAATTCGAAGAGATAACCGTACCCTTTGTTTTTGGCATTGTCCCGCAGTAGCAATCGTACAAATTCACTTTTTGGTCATCTGGGTTTCTTTCTCATCGGATCTCTATGATTTCACACCATTTATGGGTCCCTCTTGTTGCGTTTCATTGCTTTCTCACTAGATTTTTGTATATAAAAGAACAAGTAAACAAGTAAAATATTTTTGGGTGTTAATTGGAGCATGGCATCATTTGACTTGTGATTTGATTTAGATGCTGTTAGTATGACTTGATGATTATGCCATAGGCTAATCAGAGACCTTCCGTTGTTTCGTTTGGATGTTGGTAGAATAAGTCGATGATGATGGGCATACGCTCATATGAGACTTTGATCAATCGGTTATATGGGATATGTACGTTTTTTTATTAGACCCGCGAACTCATTTGGAAACTGTTAGTCAGACTCGATGATAAGCCTTCCCTCATCTAAGAAGTGTTATATATCCTTAGTTCTTTGAGTATTCAAGACTAACCTTTATAGCCTTAATGATGAATTACTGATTATAGAACTGGTTTCACAAAACACGTTGACGTGTTTACATGTTATTTTATATAAAGTATAGTTATTCTAAAACATATGTTGCTGGTGTTTAAGACCAAAAGGCTATAATGATGGAAATAAACTATAATATTGGTTATTTTGACGTGACAACCGTGTTGGTAATGTGAAAACATCTATGTTTTTGTAATGCAAGTGCTACCTTTTGTAGTCATAACAAATTAATAATTCTGAGCCTTACTTTAACACTCAAAATATTTCACACGGATATATCATCATTCAGCGGTGAAGACTTGAAGTTTCCCGTATAGGGGGGTGAAATTAATATTTTTTAAGGGGGACGAACTTGATATTTATATAAAAATTTACACTACCTGGCAGGTGAAAATTTTAAACTACCGTACTAAAATTTAATACTACCGACGAAAAAAAGCCCCCCTCCCTCTTTTTAAAACGATAAATTTCTCATGCTGAAATTTGTTTAGTTATTCGCTAACTTTTTCCCTTCAATCTACCTAAGGTGAATTATACTCCTCAAGCTGATGCATTCATACCTAAATGAAATAAAAAATTTGAAGATATAAAAATATTAAATAGGTCATTAAGGAATCAAACTAAATAAAAAATAATAAAAAGTTGACATTGAAGCACACCATTAACAAAATATTCCTTAATTCTTACTAAAAAATATTCTTATCTCCATTAATTTCTAGTTTATCTTTATGTTTTATACAACATATATAAGCTAACAAGGTCATGTACAACTTTAAATACGAGATTAATTCTTTTTTTTAATATAAAAAAACATGTCTGTACATATGAGATAGATAAACAAGCAATGTGTAAAATAAGATTAAACTAGTCTTATGCCCCCCGCGTTGTCGGGGGCATAAAAACATACCAAATAGCACAAATGGTACACCACCGCCAGTAAACACTAACGTCGAAATAACTCTCGTTAAAAAGAAATAAAAATTAAACAAATAAAACTTAATGAAAAACGTAAGAATGTTAAACCACAAAGGCGAACCACATAAAAACGAAAAAAATAAAACGAACGAAAAGTACAAGTAAAAAAATTGAACCATGCAGGTGAACGTAAAATATATAAAACAATAAGTAAGCGATCTAAGACCAGCGGGTGGTGAAGGAGCCATTAAACGTGAAAAAATAAGCACAAAAACGTTGAACCACACACACGCGTTGTGGAGTGTTAACTCTCAAAATTTAGATCATATATAAAACTAAAAATTTATGAAAAGTGCGAAGGATCAAAGTTGAAAGTAAAAAAGATGTCGAGGATAAATTTGTATTGTATTATATATAAGTATAAATTAATTGACCCAATACTCAAAATTAGTTGACCAAGTGAGAATTGAAAGTACAACTTTTGAAACATAATATACAATCATAATGCATAAATTAAGTTAATAATTAATATTATATTAATTGGTAAGGTTATACTAAAAATAGTGTTTAATTTAAAAAGCTCAAAAATAATTGTAGGGTTGACAAGTGTTAATTTATTGTCTTAAAAGGAGTGTATTTTGGTTTTTGTGTTAAATACGTTAGCTCGTTGTGTTTTATACATTGATTATGTTAAATATCAATTCACTGTGTCATATATATTACATCAATTGTTATATTTATTAATCATTGTGTTTACATTTTAGAATATTTTATGTTAGTTTTGTCATTATTTATATTGATTATATATACTTGTATTCTATCATTGTGTTTTACCATTAGAAATACACAATGATATACTTTCATCATTTTCTTTTTTAAAATTTATAGTGTTAAAGATAACACAATGTGTTATTTTTATCATTGTTCTTTATAGTTTATAGAAACTTTTTATCTATTATTGTGTTTTACAATTTGAAGTACACAATGACGTATTTCATCAATTTATTTTTCAAAACTTATAGTGTTCAAGATAACATAATGATTATAAAAAACACAAAGAAACACTATATTATTTTGTCACTGTTTTTAATATATTAGATTAATTAGTTATTAATTTATTATTGTGTTTTACATATTAGAGATACACAAACAATGGTGTTCCATCATTCTATTTTTTAAAATTCATCATTTTAGAAAAATCATAATAGTATTTAGAAAAACATAATAACTAATAAAAAAACCCAACAAACTGCACTAAAACACAATGACAAGATATGAACTTAAAATATTTAAAAAAATATTATTTTTTATATAACAATAATGTACTCATTTTAAAGATAAAAATGTTCAATTTTGTATTGTAATTTTTATAAGAAAATGATGTCATATATAAAAGTTACGAACGTTTATAAAAATGGGAGAACTTGTTAAAAGTCAACCAAAGTATCTATTTTTAAAATACCCCACCAACAAATTTTTTCTATAAATTGTCTCAACCATTGATTAAAGCGATTGATGGCTCAGATTACTTTTTACACTTTTTAGTTTTAAAAGATTTTTTATTTGAACTTTCTTTTAAATAAATACAATTTTCCCTAATGTTTGAATCTATCCTAATAAATAAAATGATTATTGTCATATGATCATTTTTAGCATATACACATTATTTTCACTTATGCTCTGCCTAGAATTTTACACATGCCTTTACCAATATATACTTATAAATTTTGGTTAATAGTTTTTTTAATGAATTTTTTGAATAAATGTTCATTTACTACTATATTAATCAATTATATTTTTTCTATATATAAATAGTTATTTCAACAATAAAAATTTAATAAGTTTTATTTTTTAAAAAAAAATTTAATTTTTAGATAATCATTGTCAAAACAAAAATATTTTAAAAATATATATATAAGGTTTATAGACATTTGAGAAAAATATTTATCATTTTCTATATTATTTTTAATACCTTAAATATATTTGTTTATTATATATAATAATTTTATTGAATGTATGTTTATAATTTTATTATACGAGTTGAAAAAATAGAATATTAAATAGTTTGTAATAAACTTTTGAAATTAGAAAATGATATTTTTAAATAATATATGATTAAGTTATGTATAAATAAGTACTTCAACTAAAGATGATAATAATAATAATAATAATAATAATATCATTTTAAACTTTTATTTTAGAGTTAAATTCCATTTTACTCCTTAAGGTTTGTTAAAAATAATCATTTTCCTCCAATAGATTAAAAACATCAATTTACCTCCAAAAGTTTTATAATTTGTATCAATTTTAGTGTAAAGTTTCGTTAGTTATTTCAACTCTATCTAAAATAATAAAACTTTTGGAGTGAAATTGAAACACCATATGAAACTTTTGAAGGTAAATTGATGTTTTTAATCTTTTGAAGAAAAATAGTTATTTTTGTTAAACTTTCGGGAGCAAAATTGAAGTTAGGTTTGTTTCAATTACAAGAAAGATCCATGTTTTTAGGTCTATTTTCACTTTTGGTCCCTAGGTTTGAAAAATAACAAAGTCAGTCTAAAGGTTAGTCAAAACGTAACACAAAGGGTCCCTGACATGCATGGCCGTTATATTTTTTTGTTAAGTCCTAGTAAATGACCATAATACCCCCTGACTATTACAAAAATTTATATTTATGAAAGATGGAACCCAAAACTTCAACATCAACCTTAAAATTCTAACCACCGTTACTCTATCAAACCACCACCACCACTATCCTACCAGACCACCGTCGCCACCCTCCACTGTTGCCCCCATTGTTGTCCACCATAGCCGCCCACAACCTCAGCCACTCTCTCCCTCACCACAAATGTTCCCTCCCATTTTCATCTTCATCTTCAACCCATCACTACAGCCCACCACCATCATTTCTTACTCACCAAAACACCACAAAACATCACATGGTAGATCGGTAGTAACAAAAGCATCACCCTTCACCACCATTACAACCTTAAAATTGATTAGATTCGAGGTGACGCCCCATGCTGGAGATGGTGGTTATAGTTCGATGGTGGTAGGGATGTTGGTGGAGTTCTAGTGGTTACAACATGTGTGCGCGTGTGTGCGTGTGTGCGTGTGTGCGTGTGTGCGAGCGGGCGTGCGGGCGCGCGTGCGTGCGTGCGTGCGTGTGTGTAAAATAACTTTTGTATGCATAGTTGTTAACGGATAATTATTGATATCAAGAATGCCATAGAATAAAGTTACTTGGCACTCAAAGACTCACAAATTTGTTTTACCAACCTTCAAACTACATTAACTAACAATTTAGTGTCTTTAGGTTTATAAAATGTTTATGTTAATATTGACTAACTGTAGTTATGTTATCATAAGTATGCTTATCTATGTCTTTAGGTTTATAAATGCAAGTTTCTAGTTTATTATGATACTATTGCTCGTAACACTTTGGTTGTGAATTTATACACATTTAATATATTACGGTCCTTGACCCTGAACAATGTGTTAGGTAGTCTTGACCCACTACTAGTTTGTTCTGGTTGTGAGTAATTATTTAGGGGGTTCGATTCATTTTGATTAATTATGATTGTGTTATGAATATCAAGCCTAAAATCATGGGTGTTCAAGTCCTTTAGCCCATTTTAAGGGTGTTTGATCATTTGGGTACATATAAAAGTGTGTTTTGGTTTATTATATTAATCATGTGTAATATTAACTATCCATTGAATACCAACCATTTGTTTGAGTGGTAGTCTCATGACGTCCTCTAAAAAATGTGGTGACTTTGAGTACTACCGGCAACAAAATGTTGTTGGTGGGTTAGGTTTTACAGTTTTGAAAATTCGGGTGGTGGGTTTTCCCCGGAATTAATGGTTGATGGACTTGAGCTACCTAGCGTTATCTGTGCTCCCAGATGTATGGGATGCATTTACGTCATTGGGGTACCTCGTTGTTTTTAAATAGTTTGCCATTCAAGAAAAATATATTAACCATCCGTTGATAAAAACAAGACGGACATGCTGTTTTGATCCATTTCAAGTGTGATTAATGCTCAAAGGTCTTATAAGGTGTAAATGATTTAATTGATATGTGTAAATTGTGTTTATTTATTAAAATATTATAAGAAATTAGTTTTAATAAACCCGTGTATTACACGGGTTGAATAAATTAAATATTACTATCATAAAATTTATTTAATTATAAGATAAATTCTAAAATATGATATGATATGACTGTATAAGTAATAAACCAATGATATCAACTTTTTAAAATTTTATTAATATTTTTTTTTCAAAGAAAACATTTTGTTGTAAAACAAACCGTATAAAAATATCATTTTTAAAAATTTTCTTTATTATAACTCTCAAATTTAATTATTTTTTTTTAATTTGAATTTTTAAAGTTACTAATTTTAAAATATTCGTACATTTAAAAAAAAGTTTTATACTTTAGAAAAACTTATTGTTTTAAAAAATTATTTAGAAATAACATTAAAAAATAGATATCTTTCTTAACTTATTTAATCTAAAAAAATTAACATGATTAGTAATTAAGGTAATTATTTAATAAGAAAAAGACGTGAAAATTTTGATGAGAATGATTATGATGTTAACAAGTGTCATCTCAAGATACCTTTTTATTATAATAGAAAGATGTGTAGATGATTTGACCCATCTAAATAGCGTTAATATTTATTTTAAGTGTGATCAGTTATTAAATATTGGGTGTTAGGGTGATTTGATACATTTAAATTATTTTAAAATTTATCAAAGTGCAAAAGAGTCATTTTGACGTGTTTAGAGTGTTTATTTCATATAAGTATTATAATAGTGTTCGGATAATTCACCATTTAAATAGTTTTAATCTATATCAAAGATTATGTCATGCGTAAATTTGCTTTGTCACGTTTATATAAATATTGTTAATATTTATTAAAGATTATGTATGTGTACAAGTGTCATGTTGATCCATCTAAAACTTATTTATTTATAAAAAAATTTATGTTGGAATGTGTGGGTAATTTAACCGATCTAAATAGTGTTAATATTTATCAAAGATTATGTCATTTGCATCGTAGTTAGACGACTTGAGTTATATGAACACCCAAATTTATTATAAGAACATTCATATTTTTCTTTTTTTATGTATTTATATGTACCTAGAGAGAGAGGGGGTGGGGGATGGATGGAAAAAGAGAGTGACATATTAATTGATGTACCTATAACAAACCTTTATTTTGATTTGTTTAATGCATATATTTGATTACCATGATTGCTTAAATGTGTATTTCTAGCATTGGGAATGTATCAAATCATCAAAGTTCGAATTATATTGAGAGATAGTAAAATTGTGCATGCGTGGCATATGAGACACCAGCCATACGTAACGGGTTTATTTTACATTAACTCGTAGTGTATATAAAATTTTATTCTTCAAATTATTGATAGATCATTGATGTATACTTACAGATTTTATTTGCTAGTTTTTGTTTTTGTTTTTATCGGTTGTTCCGTTGATGCGTAGATGAAATACCAACGAATACAATCAGTCGATAATATTTCATCAGTATTAATGCTTTATTATCATAAGTTATATTGTTTTTGTTTTCTTCAGTTAAGTCTTATGTATGCCACTACGAATAGCATTTTTATCAAATCATAATAGACAAAATATCACTTCATCTGAAAAGAGAAAATATGCTCCCTATATCCGCAACTCAATATAGAAAAGAATTAAGCAAAATATAAAAACAAATATTCTTACTATATTATATAAAAGTAAATGTTAAGTTTAAAAACACAAAAAGTTCCTAACCCCCTTTCCGCCCTCACCTCACCCATCTTTTAAAAGTATATTTCTAGTGATTAAGAATGTAACCAGTGGTGTTTACGATCCGGTTCGTCGGTGCGGTTCAATATGTTAACAAACCGCGGTTTGACAGTTTCATATAAACGTAAACCAAACTGGCCAATGGTTTACAATTCGTTTTTTATTGTTTCGATGGTTTAACGGTGTTGAGGTTTGATCCGGTTTACATGTGAAACGAAGAGTAGTTGATGCGATAAAATACATGTAAACTAGTTTTCATGATTGAGGCGTGGGATAATTTATTTAATATTATCTAATTTTTATTCCATATGATATTTTCATGCTAATTAATAGTTGTTTCATGTTTTCTTAAATCGAAAACGAAAATTAAGGTTTATATGTGACATGTAACTAAGATACCAATTATCAAACTATATTAAACAAAAATTCAATTCATGATCATCTAATAACACCTTAAACAGCAAAATATGCTCCCTATATCCTTAACTCAAAATAGAAAAGAATTAAATTAAATAACTTAAAATAAATTTCTTACAATATTATAAAAAAACAATATTAAAAAAATTATTTATAAAAAAAACACAAAAAATTCCTTACCTCCTTTCCACCCTTCTATTAATACATGTCCCTTCTCTTTGAGACCAAAACCAGATAACACACACACACCAAAACACCCACACACACACACAGAGTGCTCTCTACGAGAGTATCTCCTCACACATTCATTTCTCACCACCACCATGTGCAACCCCAACACCACCGCTATGCCGCCCTCCGACCACCACCCTCCGCCGCCACCGCCACCGCCACACCCCCATTTCTACCTCAACCTCCACTCACTACCCTTAACCAAACCCCATTTCCACTTTCAAAACCCTAACAAGTCTTATATTAATAATAATAATAATAATAGTAATAGTAACAGTAACAGCAACAGTAATAATAATAATAATATTATTCTGTTTTCAACCCCTGCTGAGGTTATTAAGGAAACGAAAGCTCTGTTCAAGCTTTCGTCTCCGATCGCGTTAACGGCTTTGATCCTTTACACGCGGTCGGTTATTTCGATGCTGTTTCTCGGCCGGCTCGGCGAGACCGAGCTAGCCGCTGGCTCGTTAGCTATCGCGTTTGCGAACATAAGCGGCTACTCTGTTCTCTCCGGGTTGGCTCTCGGGATGGAGCCGCTGTGTTCGCAGGCGTTCGGAGCCCGCAGGATGAAGGTATTATCGTTGACACTACACCGCACGGTGGTGTTTTTGCTGGTGGTTTGTTTTCCGATTGGATTACTGTGGTTAAACACGACACGGATTTTGGTTTATTTACATCAAGACCACAACATCGCACGTGTGGCTCGCACGTATTTGGTGTTCACTTTACCCGATTTGGTATCCAACTCGTTTATCCACCCGACCCGCATTTACCTTCGGGCACAAGGCATTACTTTCCCCTTGACGTTAGCTTCCTTCATCGGCACGTTACTGCAGCTACCGCTGAACTACCTGCTCGTTTTCCGCTTCCGCCTCGGTGTCGCGGGCGTGGCCGCGTCCTCGTCGGTTTCGAACTTCGTCGTGCTCGTTTCGCTTGTGGTTTACGTGTGGTGGACCGGGTTGCATTTGCCCACGTGGACCAACCCGACCCGGGATTGTTTGTCCGGGTGGGGCCCGTTGGTCCGGTTGGCGGCACCGAGCTGTGTCTCGGTCTGCCTCGAGTGGTGGTGGTACGAGATCATGATCGTGTTGTGCGGGCTCCTTGCGGACCCGAACGCGACCATCGCGTCGATGGGCATTTTGATCCAGACGACCGCTTTGTTATACGTGTTTCCGTCTTCCCTTAGTTTCGCGGTTTCGACCCGGGTAGGAAACGAGCTCGGAGCGAACCGGCCCGATAAGGCCCGGGTGTCCGCGATGGTGTCGGTTTTTTTCGCGGGGTTAATGGGATTATCCGCGATGTTATTCGCCACATCAATGAGAGAGACCTGGGGTCTAATGTTCACTAATGATACAGACATTCTTCGGTTGACATCTGTAGCCCTGCCAATAATCGGGTTGTGTGAGCTGGGGAATTGTCCCCAGACAGTTGGCTGTGGGGTTGTGAGAGGCACGGCCCGACCGACCACCGCAGCCAACGTGAACCTGGGGGCGTTTTATCTGGTGGGAATGCCGGTGGCGGTGGGGCTGGGGTTCGGGCTTGGAGTCGGGTTTATCGGGCTTTGGGTCGGGTTGCTTTCGGCCCAGGTATGTTGTGCTGGGCTGATGTTATATGTGGTGGGGACAACAGACTGGGAGCATCAAGCAAAGAAAGCAGAGATGTTAACATGCAACGGAGGTGCAGGTGGAGATACACCTTTAACATCTTCAGATCGTGACATTGAAAATCAACCGTTGATTTGCATAATGATGACGTCATCCTGATAACATTTTGAAGAAGTAAAAAAAGAAAAAAAATCAAAGTTAACAAAAATATAGAGAACCTTGTTTTGAGATTTATGAGTATATTAATTTTTTTTTAATTTTGAAAGGAGGGTTTCTTTGAGTTTGATTGTGCATTATTACTATTTTTTGGGGGGTGGAAAATACATAATTAATAATCTGATTATATGAAAAGGAAAGTACAAATGAGAATTTTGGTTAAATTATATTTTGGGTTTATATTTTACTTTTTTAACACTTGTTCTAGTCACCTTCTATTAAAAAGGCTTGTTGTAAAGAGGAATGTTTTTCTGAAGGATATATAGCGGAGCTATTGTAGCTTGGCCTTGAGATGTGCAACATTTAAAGCACATTATCATGGTGTACTTCTATCAGTCGAATTTTCGATTGAGTTTTATCTTTCGTTCTATGTGCTATGTTTTTCTTCTTTTATATTGCGAGTGTATACGGGTTTTGTACCGTTTTTTATTACAAAAATCGGTTGTAATATCACATCCTTATTCTTGAAAAAATAAGACGGGTCGTTTTCTAAAAGATAAGATGAATATCGAGCCCATTTAGTTCTAATTTGAACGTATTTTCATTTTAGTAAGCGCAAGTGACATGTAACCAACTATGATCGGTTGTCCATCAATTACAAGTTCAATACCATTATAGCATAACACATTAGATGACAATGACAAGTATATAAATATTCAAAGTGAAATATGTAAAAAAATATGTTTTTGAAAGCCCTGTTCTAGTAAAGGGGTATTCTTTTTTAAATAAATCAAGAGTATAAGGGTTATCTTATAAGAAAGCAAAATTATGTATCATAGAAAGGTGGAAGGACCAAAAAATAAGCCATGGGCAAAGTATAAAATGTGAAAAACCAAAAAAGACATGCCATGTTAAAAGTTTTGAAACATGCACACTATGATACTTGTGACAAAGTAAAATGACAAAAATGGACAATGCAAGTTATGGTTTACCTATCATCTTGTTGTTTGATTTCCCTCCTCATGATAAGGATAGAAAAAATATGTTGCAATTTGAAGGATGACTATAGGGGCAAAGGGGTCCATCCATTGATAAACAGTCTGTCATGGAAACTGAAATAGTAGATAGAGATGAGAAACAAAATAGCTACTTGTCTCTTTTTCAAGTGGCATTGATTTTCCTTCAAATTTCCGTGCATTGAAAAATGTAGTTCATGCACCGGATGCCGTTACGTCAATAGTTTCTACTGTACGACGGTTGTTATCGAGACGTTGCTTTGCATCGTCTCTGACAGCCACTGACATTATGTTTGGTATACTGTTATACGCATTTTAATAATAAAACATCTTACATCTATCTATTTTTATTCGTACACAAACAAACAAATCAAGTCACATTCTTTTTGCATAAACAAAAGAAAAAGACAAGGAAAACACAAGTGAAGAAGCTTAATTAAGACCATCCAACATATCGAATTTCAAACCTAATTCATTGCATTTAGCTATATTCTCTTGTGTTAATGTAATAATTGTTATTAATTAATAAGTATCTTTCAGTTAGTTTTGTCAATAAATTTTATTTTTATGTTATGAATATTAAATAGATAAATATGGAAAAGAAAATATAAATAAATTTGGCTTTTGAGAAGATTGAAGCGACTTTAATTATTTCTTAATAATAATGAAAATATTATATAATATTGTCTAAAAATAATCTAGAACTACCCAAAAAATTTAATGTCTATGGTTGGGTGACAACCCTTGCTTCCTACCCATGTGAATGTTTGCTCACTTCTTATTGATCAAATTAATATCACATGTAGAAAATAATGCAACAAGGAAAAATTAATCAAAATTTGTAGTCTAATGTGAGATTTTAAGGGGTATTTGGTATTATATAATTTCAAAGTGCTTATAAATTAATTTTTTTTATTTTAAAAGACAGTTTCGAAATAAAGTGCTTTTAGCTTATTTTAAATAAAGAAAATGTTTTTAATGAAATATAAGAAAAAAATTCTACACTTTCAAACACCGCATAGATTTAAGAGTCATTTTCCACAAAAGTGTCTTATCAGTTTCATAATCAATATATGAAAACCAAGTATTATAAATTAAATTTGTTAGATTTAATATTAAGCATATGTAAAATCATTTTAACAGTTTGTTAAAAGATATGGTCTTGTAATCTATTAATATTAGTAATTGTTTCTCATATGAGTTTAAATTCTTACAACTGATTGTGTTTATGAAAAAAATACTATGGTTAAAGAATTCTTTCTTATATGCTAAAGAGATGATTTATGGAGAAACTATATGCCAAAGTGATGACGCGTTATATGTTATACATGTGTGTGATGCAAGTTTAAAATTCTTGAAATTAATAATATAAAAGCTGTTTTATGAGAGTAGGCCGCACTAGTACAGAAACGAGCAAAACCGACCAAAATTTATGACCAGTAAAAATAGTCGCAAAACTAGCGAGTTACCAAAATCAAGTAGTTGCAAGTTTTGCAACAGAAACAAACTTGGTTGCAAAATTAGTGACCAAAACATAATGGGTCGTAAAATTAGCGACCGAACCAAAACAAGTAGCAATATTAGCGACTAACACATAAGGGGTCGCAAAATTAGCGACCCATTTTAGTTCGGTCGCAAGATGGTGGTAAATATTGTAACCGAAATTGTGTTGGTCACTAATACGATCGTTAATTCCAATAAATAATAAAATAGTGAACTAAATTCTTAGTTGGTTGCAAAAACGATCGCAAATACAACAACCATAATTTATTTGGTCGCAAATACATTAGCTACTTTTTACTCATAAATAAAATAAAATAAAAAATATATTGGTCGGAAAGATGGTTGCAAATATAGCTACTGAAATAGTTTTCATCATAAGTCGTCGGTTATAAAAAACAAATAAAAGGTAATTTGGTCGCAAAAACGGTCGTAAATATATGTAACCAAAATATTTTGGTAACCAATATGGTCGTTAATTTTATAAAGTAAAAAAACAAACTAAATTATAAGTTAGGTAGAAAAAACGGTCGTAGGTGCCACCATAATTTATTCGGTTGCAAATACAATAACTAGCTTTGACAAATAATAAAAAATAAAATAGAGAATAAATTGGCCGGAAAGGTGGTCGCAAATATAGCTACCGAAATTGTTTTGGTTGTAAGTTATTATTTTTAAAAATAAGTAAAAGGTAATTTGGTCGTAAAAACAATGGTAAATATTGCAATAAAAATGTTTGGTCATTTCTAGAAATTAAGAAAGAACACATATAAAACTATCAAAATAACGATCACAAGTATATTGACCAAAATAAACAGCCCATAAACCTAGCTACCGAAAATGATTTTATCAAACAATTGTAAATTATATCAATAAAACAAGAACAAAATGTTGTGGTGTATAAAATAGAGATTATTCGATAAAACAATATCAAATGATATTAGAAATACTAGAAAGGGTAAAACTAACTTATAAAGAATAATATCATAAAGTGTCTATCGTTAAATTAGAAAAACATATATAAATAAAACAAATTCTTAAATTTATGTTTAAAATAAAAACAAAACTAACTTTGGGGTTAATTAGACGTTGTTAGTATCAACAAGGGGTAATTAGTGCCAATCAGGGGTCAATAATGGCCATCGGTGAATATTGTTTAATGATCACCAAATAAGATTAATTATGGATAAATATTTTCTACTAGTTAAAATTTAATTAGGTTATTGTTGGTTAATATTTACAAATTTAGATTATTTCAATATAATTAGGGCCGATTAGGGTCAACTAGTATTAACTAGTGTTATTATTAGGCAATTAGGTTAGATGTTGGTCAATTAGTATATATGGTGATTCATGACCCATTAACATCAATTAAAATTAATATTGGTCAACTAGAGGGAATTAAGGATTAATATTGACATTTTGGATATATAAGGGCAATATTGATCACTATTCACTAATTAGAATTGATTAGCAGCAAATGGTGACAAATTTAATTAAGATGGTGAGTGAGTGCTAAAATTAACCAGAGGCAATTATATCCAATTAAGGTTAATATTGATATATGGTCAACAACTAAATTTAACTATAGAAAATTAGATTAGCTTAGAGTAAAATCCATTGACAATAATGAACTAGGATAATTTAGGGGCAATGGAGGTCCATCACAATCAGGACAAACAAATATTAGTACTTGATCGATAATTAGGATCAATTAGGGGTAATTAATGTCCGTATTGGTCAAGGATGGCTAGTATTAGTCTACAGTAATTTAAGGATAACTATAATAATTAAAGTTAAAATTATATAACAACCATGATTTAGGATCACATGGGAAAATCAGTCTTAATTCAAGTAAGTAAAGGTCCATATTGAGCGAATAAGGATAGTCAGGGCTAATATTAGTCAACTAACATGCATACACTTTAATTCTACTCTTAAATGGATACATTTGCTTATCATGAAACTTGTACTATGAAATACGTATGAGTAAATGAATTAGGTTTTAACTTAGAATATGTGGTGACATTAATGGATTCTATGAGTCGGAGTTTTCAGAATTTTGGTTTCTAGTTGAAGCTAAAGGGGTTAATTGGTTTTCCCAAAAACACAAACAAAACATTCATTTTTAATTGGGTTTGGTTAATTTGGTTCGGTGACATCGTTATTCTTGTTACGATTGGGTTGTTTCAGTTTCATGCACCATCGTAGGTGACCTGACCCAGACTTGAAAACCAACCTCTCTATTGTTAGACATAAGGAAACCAGATCATTATGAATCTATTGAAAACAAATTATGGTTACATACTATTTATAAATGATTAACTGTAAATATATTTAGACATACAGAAACTAGATAGTTGTAGTGAAAAAGATTTTAGATTCGGCACTGTTTATAAATGAACAATGATATATATATATATATATTTATATATATATATATATATTTATATATACACACACGTGCACACACTCATTGATATTATAAGAAAAATAACTAATCAAATATTAACTTTTCTTAAAATCATAAAATACACTCATATTAGTTGGTTTAAACAAGTAAATAAATTTTTTTTCTTTGAAAACTATTTGTTGTAAAAGAGAACAAATGAAAAAAACAATAATTAAGTAATAAGAAAAATATAAAATCATATAAGATATCTGCACTCATGGAACAATTCGACTACCCCTAAACCCTTTTCAACTCTAATTCCTTGTTTCATCTATCCACAGCAACAACACATCCGATTAAATGGTAAATTCTAATCCCTCGTTCTCCACGATTTGGGTGGTTTTGGTAACTTCATTCACGTCGTTCGCAAGCCTCTGTGTACAACAAATCTGGATTGGTATTCATCAATTGAGTCGTATTCGTCAATCCAGGTACTAATTCTATTAATTTTCTTTAAATTTGGTTTTTAGATCATTTAATTAGCCGAGACCAAGTAGACTTGATTCATTTAATTTTGAAACCCTAATTAATGATGCTAACCTGTGTATTTGTGTGTTTATGGCTTACGTGTTGTTTTCTGTAATTAAAGAACCAAACACAATCTAAAAGCATGGAGAATTGCTCCATGAGGTATTTCTTCCATAAATTGATACTAAAGTTTCGTATTGTACATTTGATTCATTTTATACCTGCATATTTGGCTATATTTAGGCTGCACATTTAGTTAATGGGTGCTTCTAATTGCCTCGAGTTAAGAATAGAACAAAAGATAGTAAAAGTGAAACTCTACCATCTCAGTTTGGTTTCTTGTCTAGCTTTCAAATATTATCAAGTGCTTACAATAGTTATCTTAATTATGGAAGAGTTATAAATAATGTTGTTCAAATGTGTATTTAAAATAATGCCATCATGATCATAACTATAAGAGTACAAATATATACATACAGGTATTTATTACCCAACATAATCGATAGTTATTAGTTTGGTGTTGTCATCTAAGAGCACTCATATTACTTATGTCAGAGTCAATTTTTATTCAGCTTGCAAAGTCATTAAAAACTTTAATCAATTCAACAACATACTAAATGAAAACAACATCAAATTTATGAGTTGTCGCTATCCAATATGAAAGCCAAATAGCTGTTGCTATAAATTCATATTAATAAGAATGAAAAAACAGGTAACTTTGTTGGATCATATGATAACCGTAGCTTAAATGGTTGTTAGTACTAAGTGAGCCTAATGACCCTTGATCCTAAACCTTTCTTTATTAATTTTTTTTTTGTTTTGATGTGCAAATATGGTTGGTAGTACTAAGTGAGCCTAATGACCCTTGATCCTAAACCTTTCTTTATTATTTTTTTGTTTTGATGTGCAAATATTGAAATTTCTTAAAACTAACAGACAAGTCATCTATAAATATTAGTTTATGCATGTGTGCTTATTACTTATTGTATTCTTGTAATGTAATTTAATTGTTTGGGATGTGTATGAATTTTAGGGCTTACATTGACTTAATTGAACATGGTGTGGTTTACTGATCGACAATGGATGTATAAAAAAACAAACAGTGATGGATTTGCTAATATGGAGTTTTGCGCAAATGTGAAATTGTTTTTGGACTTTGCCTATTCTAATGAAACTGTTGTTGATAAAAGGGTAACTAAGCATGGTAGGATAGCATATGACATTAAATTTCCATGTTTTAAATGCCAAAATGTCTTCTACTATAGTAGAGAAAATGTACATAAACGCCTACTTAAGAACAGTTTTATGAATGATTATACAACATGGCATGCACATGGTGAAACTACCATCCATGAAGTTGGACAATCTTCTAGTACATTGCAATTTGATAATATTGATGATGAAGATGATGGTTATAGACGCATGGTGTTAGATAGTATGCATGGATCTAATTATAATCTTACACAACACTCAAATCTAGAGTCTAGTACTTTAGAAGGACATGTACAAAATCCTGAAGCAAAGGGATTCTATGACATGTTACGAGCCACCAATGAACTTTTGTGGGAGGGTAATAAAGCCACAAATTGTTCCAAGTTAGAAGCCGCCACAAAGTTTTTGAATTGGAAGTCATTGTATAATGTATCTACCGCGTGCTACAATCACAATATTTCCATGGTTAAAGCATTGTTGCCAGAGGAGAATAAGCTCCCAGAAAGCTTTTATGTTACGAAAAGAAGTTTAGAAAAGCTTAGTCTTCCTAAAGAACGCATCGATGTTTGCAAAAACCATTGCATGCTATTCTATAAGCAAGACAAGACACTAACACAATGTAAATATTGTGGGGAATCTCGTTATAAGAGTGACAAAAATAAGGTATCCAAATTAGTAATGACGTATATGCCTATTGGTCCTAGACTTAAAAAGTTATATATGTCTTCCAAAATGGCTAAAGATATGTCTTGGCACCATGACCATAAAACAAAGGATGGAAGCATGGCACATCCAAGTGATAGTAAAGCCTGGAAGCATTTTGACTTGGAGAATCCCAGCTTTGCAAATGAGATTCGGAATGTTCGTCTTGGGTTATGCACCGACGGTTTTAATCCAAATAACTCAAACTCTAATCCTTACTCCCTATGGCCGGTCTTTGTTACAATATATAACCTGCCTCCTTGGATGAGCTTGAAAGATTCATTTGTCAAACTATGTTTGATTATTCCGGGAAGAAAGAGTCCCGGTCAAAATGTGGATGTGTTTTTAAGACCATTGATAGACGAGTTAAACTATTATATGAGGAAGGCATAGAAGTTTATGATGCTTATCGCAAAGAAAATTTTGTAATGAAGGCAATCGTTTTGTGGACGGTTAGTGATTTTCCTGCCTATGCAATGTTGTCTGGCTGGAGCACGCATGGACACTTAGCTTGCCCATATTGTATGGGAGACACAAAAGCATTTCAGTTACATGCCGGAGGCAAACCAAGCTGGTTTGATTGCCATCGAAGATTTTTACCCCCATCACACCATTTTCGTCGTGATAAAAATGGATTTCGGGCTAATAAATCTGTACCGTCATCATTAGGACCTTCACCTGAGTTGACGGGTTGGCAAATATATAAACAAGTATTTAATCTCCCAACTGTTTACGAAGGTGAGTTATATAACCCAAGGAATAAAGATCTGGGTTTTGGCAAAACCCATAATTGGGTAAAGAAAAGCATATTTTGGGAGCTTGAATATTGGCCATCATTGTTAATCCGA
>BJCM01152501.1:0-11887 GCA_018326385.1 Flaveria bidentis | reverse complement strand
GTCTAAAGCTTCCGAAGATGTCAAAGGAAAGAGGAAGCTGACTGTGGAAGAACTACTAGAGGAAGAAAGATTGGAGAAATTAAAAAGAAACGGGAGACTACATTCTGGGAAACTACTGGCTGCTAGTAGTAAAGCAGCCATAGCCAACCAGGAAGCAGTCAGTAATAAGAAAAGAGTGGAGATTATTGACAGACTAGTTAATATGGGAGCTGGAAGTGAAGAAGTGCTCCTCTTACCACTAAAGGAGTTGATTGAGTTAGAAAAGGCAACCAGGCAGCTAAAAGAACAAGAAGAAGTAGCAAGGTTGGCCTTGGAAGAATGAAACTTGAAGAAGAAGGAGGAAGCCGATCAAAGGCTAAGGAGTGAAAGAATAGCCTTTCTGAACTCAAGAGGATTCTCTCTTAAGGAACTTGCTCCACATAACAATGGTACGATCCTGTGGCTGGTGAATAAAGAACATGATCAAATGGAGAAGGAAAGAAAGAAGGCTTTCAGGGAGAAGATGAAGGAGAGAAAGAAGAAGGAGGAAGATGTTAAACTTTCAGCATTGAAGAAGTCTAGGGACAAAGCCTGGATTAAAGACTATCTCAGGGCCCACGGCTTCTCAGGAAGGCAAGTGGACCCATGTCCTTAAAGACCCTGCAGCGTATTGTCAGTGAGATCAAAGTTGACATACGCTTAGGAAGAAGGAAAGATATGTACAAAAGAGTACAGAGGATGACTCTCACACCTACCTTATTACCACAACCTCAACACCCAACCTCTTAACCTATCATTTTTCCTTTCCCTATCAAAACCGAACCAACCTCTGAGCCTTTCACCCCTGAACCCACAACATCAACCTTACCCTCTTCCTCACCCACTCAATCCAAACAACCACCTAAACTACCCATTTTCAAACCCAATCCTCATCAACCAAACAACCTCCCAAGTCGGCCTCTCATTCATCCAAACCTCTTTCCTTAGAAGAATTTAAAGAGATCAAGAGGAAGCTCATCAACTGCACATCCTTGAGAAATATCTCATGTGAGGAGTGTAATATCTTGTTTTTTGGGTAAATTGAAAGTTAGCATTGTTAATTCTTGTAAGAGCCATTATTGTCATATATGAAACTTATGGGTTGCTTATGTTTATTTTATTTGTTAGAAAGTTAATAGTCTATTATAATTAAATACAATAATAAATAATGATAATGCTACTAATAATAATGATGGTAATAATAACTATAATAATAAAAACAATAATAATAACAATGTGTAATATTAATATTAGTAATAATAATAATAATAACTAATATTATGGTAAAAATAATAATAATAATAATTTATAAAAATTATTAAACTTAAAATGATTAAAACCTAATGTAATTAAGTATAAGGGTTTGTTTTGTCATTTTTGAAACTTTAAACATTAAGGTTTGGGCATAAAATAATAAGTTTGAAAACTACAGGGACCATTTATGTAATTCCTTAAAAATAAAACACAACTTTCCCCCCTTACCCGCAAATCCGGCGAACATTACGGCGGAGCTCCGGCGACGTCCAAAACACCCAAATTCATTCGATTTTGAAAACCAAACCGACCCAAATCGTTTCGTATGCATGTTTCGAACTTGAATGTATGATTTAATTATGTTTAAACTGTCGGTTACTACTCGAATCATCGTTTAACCGATACCATTAATCGAATGAGTCGTTCGAACATTAAAGCACAATAATAATTCAATTAAACGATACTTAATCGATGGTTTAAACAACATTACACTCCTACCAAACGAAAACCTATCTTAAACACGTCTAAACAACTCAAATCGAACACCACAATCATTGTGACTGCAAGTCGGCCGAACTACATCTTCTGCAACCTTTTAAGATTAATTGGTTGAGGGCTTTCGAGGGTCATAACCCACTGAAACTACACACGAAGTTAATTTGATTTTCAGCATCAATTGGGCATCAGTGGAATCTAATTTAGTTGTGGATTGTTCTTCTACTTGTTCATCCTCGAATCTACCATCAACCAGGTAATTAAACACATGTAAATGCTCGAAATTTCATGAGGAAACAAAGCCCCATGGTTGCTTCTACAATTGTTATCGATTTAGTGGTCAATTCGAATCAAAATCAAACTAGGGTTCTTGGGGAAATTGGGTATCTTATGAAACTTGTGTTTTAAGATTTCGAAACCATCTTTAAACGCGGCCACGGCCTTTGGTTTACTGGTTAAACTCTCACATGCTAGGCTTGAGGTCCCGGGTTCAAACCCGGGCAACCTCAAACCTTCTTTTTTTTGAGTTTTGGCCTACAAATTAAATATAAAAATTATGAAAATTATAAAAAAATTACTTTATAAATGGTAATAATTTCTAAAACCACTAAAATATTTCCTGTAATTTTTCTACGTCTTAATAAATAATTTTTTTTAATAATCCATTTTACCAAAAGGATGTTCTTGAATTATTCCTACTAAAATGAATTTTAAATAAAAAATAAGAGAATTGATAAAAAAATTTATTGATTCAAATATTACCTTTGAATTATTAAAAGCATAATTATTTTAAATGTTTATTTAAGTTTATATATAAACTTCACTAGCTACCATTTATTATTATTTGTGTTATAATAGTTTATAAAAATGGTATATTATATATTGTTTAGAAAATCCCCAAACTTCACTTGAAACCCTAATTCTAGTTAAATCACAAAGTCTATTATTAAACTTTAATCTCGTAAATATATGTATACATTTAGGTGTCTTGTGAAGATTATGTTGGAACGACGATTATTATTTCTTATTAATCATCAATTATATACTTATTTCTCATGTGAGTATTTCTATACCCCTTTTTCATATTTTCACATTTTGGGGTGAGACATGTTACCTTATAATCATTGTACTTGTAAATTCGTTTGATTCTTGTAAACTCTTAGAAATTCACTTATATGTTGTGGTTAGTTGATCTTTGTAATTACCATGTATTGATTATTATATGTATAATAATTAATTATTGCTAGCCTGGCGATGTCATAGATCTATGGGCTTGACAAGCCTGCTTGGTTAATCCAAGTACACTTAGCTAATCGTATAAACTTGTAAATGTGGAAAACTTGTAAACTGTCAAGGTTTGATTATGCATCTGTCTTACATCCCTAATTACTTTTTTCACTAATTTATAACATGAATTGTCACCTTTTATATACTTATGTATTGAAAACTATGGAAATCTCACCAACATTATGTTAGCCTTTTATTTTTAACATGTTTTATGAAATACGCAAGTATGATAGCCATCTTTAAAGCCTATTCACTCCTAGAAATGGACCTAGATAAATAAATGGATGGAATTGAAATATTTCTTATTATGCATTGTTGATTTTTTTATTTGAGACTTATGATTGTAATGATACATTTGAAACTTATGATTATTATAGTTGGGTTCAATAATAGCGTTATGTGACTGTGAACGATCTTAACCCTCACATCTCAATGTTTCCGCAGTCAAGGTTGGGGTGTGACAAGGAGGAGTCTGTCAACTTGACCTACATTGACAACTCCTCAAGTTCCCTCACAAAAGAGCAATTCCTTGATCTCCCGAGAAGAACACTGGACCATGTTGCTAGACTTCTTGGTCTTAACTCTAACTCCCTAAACGATAAAGAGAAGAAGCTAAAAAGAAAGTTGGTGACTCTAGTGGATACAAAGAAAGGGGACAAGATTCCTAGTCAGCCCCTTGTGCCTAGAAAAAAAATTATCCAGTGAAGGTTTGATGAAGCCTCTCACAACTTTGTTGTGGAGAGAGAGAGAATGGAGAGAGCAACAGGCTGAATGCCTCCTCTCTGCTACACTCTAGCAGATTCGACATTGTTGAGTTAGCAGAGAAGCCATTCTCCAATCGCTCCAACTCCAAAACAACTGCTCACATCAGAAATCATCTAAGCAACTTTCATCTTGCTGAGCTAACCGCAAAAGCAAAGATTGAAGAGGAGTTGAAGCTGAGAGAGAAGAAAGATAATAAAAGGTCAACTACCAAAGGCAAGGCCTTTCTATAGATGGTGGAAGGCCCGGAATTGGAACCATTAGTTAGATGGGAGTATGACTATAACTCCCATCAACTAACTCTCTTCAAAAGGACCTAACAGAGGGTGCATATCATTTAAAGTGACAGAATGGATCTCCTGTCCACGAATGATTTGTACAAACTTCTCAGCATCACTTTCGGGAAGAACAAAGAAACAGATAAGTATCTAGTTTCCCTGGTGCTGAAAGTTTTGAGAAGCTAGAACAAGTGAGGTTTTGGTAGTATCAGCCTAGGGGGAGTTTGTTGGATCATAAAGGCTGGTGCAACCAAAACCAATCACTTAGAAGATTTTTGTACAACTAATAAAGCTCTTCCAAAGACAACTTCAGCACTTCCAAAGGTACATGCTGAACTTCTGAAGCAAAGCTCAAAGGAACTTCTGAAGATAAGCCTCAGCTTCCGAAGACAAAGTCTTTACTCTTCCGAAGAGTTCAACACTTGGAAGAAATGAAGACTACAAGTTCCAAAGTATGAAGTCCAAAGGAAGCCTCGGAAGAAGTAACTACTTCCGAAGTATAAGTGACTTCGGAAGAACAAGTTCTTCTGAATCCAATTAACCTTCGAAAGTACTTACTATGAACTAGTGGACATAAGTTTGGTGCCTCTGACACTCTGCTGCAGATCTCTGAGATACTACATGGCACTTTCCCATGGCTATGTAGTTGACCTTACTTTATTCCACTGTTCATAGTTTATCAGTTAGTATAGTTGACAACTTTAGTTAGTGACAAAAGGTAAGTCATGGACATGTCATGACTATCGTATCTTAGATAATATTTTATCTAAGATACCTTAGCTTTAGCTTTGTAGTATTAGCTTTAGATTAAGGTTTCTAGTTGGTATCAAAGTATATCTGGCCGTAGATAGTAGTATATATAGTTTCTCATTGTAACTCTTGTAGTAAGCTTGAAAGAGTCTTGTAAAACTTTGAGTTGAGAAATAATATATACAAGTATCTTGAGAATTATTTTCTTGTGTTTTCTTGTGTTACTTAGTATATTATAATTAACTCTTAGAAGATCTCTGCTTCTTGAGTGTTTGTTAGTGAGTTTGAGAGAAAATACTTGTGTTGAGTATCAAAACCGATCCTGTATTATGGTTTATACGCAAACCGTTTTTAACAAATGATTACAACAATCATTTTAAAAAATTACGGTTCTTATTAAATAAACCATTTCTAACACGCTCGTTAGAGAATAAATTATCACAAATAACCCTTTTAAGCTTACCGGTTAAAATAACCATTTCTAACTCGCACGTTAGAAATAAACGAATACAAAGATCGCTTTAAAAACTTTCCGATTTATATAAATAAATCTAGTTCTAACTTGTTAGAAATAAATGATTACATAAATCATTTTTTATATATAAAATATAATTCGGTTCTAACACGCTTGCTAGAAATAAACAACTACAAATACCTTGTTTTTAAGCTTATCGGTTTATATACAATAAATCCGCTTCTAACACGCTCGTTAGATTTAAACGATTAAAAAATCATTTGTAAGTTTCTCGTCTCATATAAAAAAGACTATTTCTCTTTTTTTTGTTGTTGCAAAACACTAGTTTTAATTTTTTTTAAAACAAAAAATGATTTTGCTTAAATCATTGTAATCATAAATAGTTTTGAAACTATAAACTCATGATTTTTAATGGCTTTTAGTAATTAAACTGTCTCTAACACACACGTTAGATTGTTAAACATTTACAAAAATGTTTTAACAGATAGAATCATGGTATTTGTTTGGTAACTCGTTACTTTGGATATTAGATTGTACTCCAATCTTTATTAAAATCTAAACATGGTATTGTACTATGTTATTTCCCATAAATATTATTTTTTTCAACAAAAATCTCAACTAATTTTTTTAACGTTTTGTGAACCCAAAAAAATATTAATAGGTTTTTAAAAATCCAATCACAATATCTGTTTTAAGATTGTAGGAAATAAGTTCACTTTTATATTAAAAATAGTAATTCTAACAATACTCTCGTTAGTCATGGGAAATATTCTAGTACAATATCGTTTACACATACAAATAGAAATAAATATAAACAATATCTATCAGTGTTGTAAAACTCGGCCTAGGCGCCCGAGTACTCGGCGAGTACTCGGAACTCGGAGGTTTACTGAGGCGCTTTTCTTCAACCCGGTCAACCTTACTCGGAATCGGTTCAACTCGGACCTACTCGGACCTACTCGGTCCAACTTGACCCTACTCGGTCCAACTCGGCCCTACTCGGTCTAACTCGGCCCTACTCAGCCTACTCGGTCCAACTCAGACTTTTGCTATTTTTCACCAATTTTCGCTTTTTTCACCCATTTTTGTTATATTTTTGTTGTTTTTCAATAATTGACTTTGCAAGATGAGTATTAAATGATTACTATGTGTATACATATTAAAAAATAGATATTATATTTTAAAATACTATAGTATATGAACATATTCTTTTAATATATATTGATTTTCACGTAATATGTTATAAATATATATAAACTTATTATATTTGACATATATATAATTTCTTAAAAAATCATTTCTTTATAATTTACCATGTCCGAGTACTCCCCGCCTAGGCCGAGTACACGCAACTCCCCAGTCGACCGACCTAGCAGCGCCTAACGACTTTTGCAACCATGATATTTATATACCAAACTTGATACAAACATCCATCTTTAGTATATACTCCAACGAGTCTTCATATATTATTTTTGACTTCAGTCTTTATCGCATTCGAATATTCAACTATACCCCTTGACTGCAATAATTAACAAACAAAAGATTAATGGTTGTGTCCGAAGATCGTGTTAGACAGATTTCGCGTCTCTACTCGAGACAACGTGTTTTTCTCCTAGGGTACAACAGCCAAAAGAGTATAACTGCCGGATAGTGTCTTAGGCCCGAGAGATCACTAGGTAAAATATGTGTTACAACAAACACGGGTCTCTTAAAACAGATTTCGCATCTTTACTCGAGACAACGTGTCTATCTCCCAGGGTACAACAGCCAAAACAGTATGTACTGCCGGAGAGTGTCTTAGGCCCGAGAGATCACTAGGTAAAATATGTGTTACAATATCATATGGAAAAAGATTGAAGATGATGGTATAGGAAGAACAACTTAGAGAGTGTTCCTCTCTAAATATATATAAAACTTGTTGACTCTTAAGAAATACATTTCTTCTTATTTATTTTCTCATTATGAGTTTGTTTATATACTCATGCTAAAAACTTCACATTAATGTGAGTTTATGATTCACAACTAAAACTTTTATTTGTTTTATAACATGTTTTATGAGACCAAATTAAAACACTTATTTTATTCATAGCATGTTTAATATCAATTTTAATAAAAATTATGATTCATAATAAACATTCATAATAGTTATTAAAAGATTTGGTCAAAACATAAAATATCCATGTTAATCAATACATGATTTTATTAGTATTATGCAAGAAATTACAATAATTTCCTACAATAATCATCAAAATTTTACTTTTTTATTCTGACCACTCAACTTCAAGCATCGATATCTATTCATCTTAGCTTCTGTTTGGACACGTTATAGTTCATTACAAAACGAGAACTAAACCAATAATTAAATAACTATTTATATAAAATATTTATAAATATAATTATTTTGTGTCCAAAATTCCAACAAAATATATGCATGGAAACGTTTTATCTATGACTCCATTGTTATCAACATGGACCCATACGAACTAAGAAATTTACTTATTTAATTAAAAATTATACCTAAGTAAATCCGAACGTTTAGAAACTTAAGGATGTTAAAATTTAACGGTTAGATTTGAAATTTATAAACAAATACTATTATTATTTAAATTTATTATTACTGTAATCATAGTTCAATTAATATATGAGTAATAATATGATAATAAAAAAACCTAAAATTTATTGATTTCATTTTAAAATAAATTTAATAGAGTTCAAATTTGAATATTAGAACTTCGTTTGTTTTCAACTTTTCATTTCTTCATCAACTGCTTTATGTTTTTTTTATTTGAACGACATCTTCTTTATCTTCCTTCTTTTTCTAATTACATGATTTGCTATTTCAACTACAAGTATCATATTTTCTATCCCTTTCATAGCCTATATTTGGATTTTGCAACACCGTTAATGTTTAAGTTGTAATTCGTGCACTCACTGCCGGCCCTAAGGAGGGGCGGGTTGACTTCCGTCCAGGGCCCACTCGCTCAGGGGGCACAGTATTTTTTTAAAAAAATTTTATATAATACATATAATTATAAAAAAATAAGTATAAGGTATAATACAATTAATAACTTAACCCAATTATGTTTTAAACCAAATATAATTTTTTGAGCCCGTTTTATTAACTTGATTACTCAACTAATAGCCTACTAAAATATTTAAATATGATTGTATTTAAAACCCCAAAAACTAATTTAAAATGCACTCAAGTTTGAAGATAGATCGGATATTGATGTTGATGAACTTTATACGGAGTTGAAGTTATTTAATACATCACAAATCGGTGAATTTAGCAACCCTTCTGATGTTTTGAAGCATTTAAAAGAACTTGATTATTTCACCAATGCAAGCATTGCATATAAAATATTGTTGATTATTCCATTGACGGTGACATCTGCAGAAAAGAGTTTTCCAAGTTGAAGTTATTGCAATCTTACCTACGATGTCCCTAGAAAGATTTAGGGGTTGTTTGATTGTGTTGACCCAGTATGAGTTGACTGAGTCAGATGCTGACCCAGTCAAAAGTTCTGACTGAGTTTACATCTGACTGAAACTTGGCTGTTTGATTATATATCTGACTGACTCTGCTGACTGAAACTTGCCTTTGTATTTTAACTTGTGTTGTGTAATCAGTAAGAATTACCAAACTTTCAAAATAACATAATAGCTTAAACTTCAAAATGTCATACAAAATACAAGTTAAACATAAATCACACATAATCCTAATAAAACACGTCGAATTTCAAACATATTGCAAGAGTTTGCATACAAATCAATTTGAAGCATTTGAAAGTAGTTGATTAGCAATTTGGTCACGCAAAGCAGCCATATATTCAACGCCTTCTGAACCCCACTCCATGCCTTGTGTGTTTTCACCATCGCTTCCTCCACCTTCACCATCAGGAGTAACCATAGTGTTATGTTCAAAGTTTATAAATAATTCGTCTTAAATATTGTATTTCCTTATAAAATTATGGACTGCAAAACAAGCAATGACTACGTCTCTTTGCACTCGAAAAGGATAAGAAGCCATTTGTTTTAAGATTGGGAATCTTGCCTTCAATACATCATAAGCACGCTCAATAACATTTCAAAGGCACGCATGAGCATGATTGAATCTTTCTTCTTTAGTTTCCCTTCGCCGTCGAAAATCGGCTAACCAATACCTTGTATTGCGGTAGGGAGTCATAAATCCACGAGTGTTGGTATATGCAGTGTCACAAAGGTAATATTTATCTGTAAATGTGAGTGTGACATGTATTATATAAAGAATACAAATAATATATCTAGTAATAAAATTTATAGTTATATTATAAACCTGGCGGAGGAAATGGAAATCCAGAGTTCGAATTAAATGAAACTTCTCTCAAAACTCGTGAATCATGTGCTACGCCTTCCCATCCAGCCCATACAAAGGTGAATATCATATCAAAATCACATATTCCTAGCACATTTTGATAACATTCACCTTTTCCTCTTCCCCTAAAACAAGTTTGTTGATCAGCGGGCACAACTGCATGTACAAGAGTTCCATCTAAAGCACCTATTGCTCCGGGAAATATGCTTCTTAGCCTTTGAAGTCGCTCTGAGGTATCTGTAGTTTCATTTGAAGATGTTGGGACTATAATTTCTTTAGCAAAACACATCATTGCAACCAGAACCTCGTGAAAACATTTATGAACTAGTTTGATTGGAGTGTTGAAATCATTATTTAACCACACGAAAACGTTCATTATACCCTATAATATGTAGGAACATAGCCATTTTCTCTTCAATGCTTATAGTCCTACTAGGTCGCAACCAATTTCGTTGTGAAAAATGACGACATAATAGTACAAATGCCTCACGTGAAAATCTCATCGTTTTTTGACATTGTGTAAAAGATCCATGTAGTAATTCATATGTATATGCATGTCCGGTTAAAGTATAATCATTATCTCTTATTCTTTCAATTCTTTCCTCTCATTTCCTTTTCCGGGCCAACATCAACCAATACCATGAAAGTAGAAAGAATGATATAATTTCACCGTGTGTATACATATTTGACCTGTTAGAAGTCATTCAAAATATTTATACAAAAGCCATACATAACTTATCTTATTAAAGTCATACAAAATCCATACATAACTCATCTTATAAAAGTCATACAATATCCATAACAAAAATCATACAAAAGCCATACGAATGTCTTATAAAAGTCATACAATATTCCTAACAAAAGTCATACGCAAGTCATCTAAATTAAAAAAAACACAAAAGTCAACCAAGTAATCCAAACTTCCTCCCAGCATTTCTCACCCACGACTCGCAACTCAGCGGCTTAAGACGTATCCAAACTTTTCTAATATCAGCACTTTCATCAAATAGCAAAAGAGCCGTGTTGTATCTCGGATCTTATTCCCCCTATTCCATTTGTTCTAGCTTATCCATGCATGCGTCCATTTATTTATCAACATTATCTTTTTCCACCAACAACTTTGCAAGATTGATTATTTCATTCCCAACTTCTCTTAAATCATCAACTGTTGTTTTTCTACGAACTTCTTTGCTAGTTTTAGTACTTGCCTTGCGTTTTGAACGGCCCGATGATTCTTCACTTATAGGTGGGAGATTTGTTTCCATCTGAGTGTACTGAACATCATCCATATCATACTCAGAAGAACCTTCAACATGATGAGGTAGTGTGGATGATGGCCCCCAACTAAAAATGTCAGTCGCGGTCATCCCCTCAAACAATTTCGTACAAAGATCAGGGCAAGGAAGGGGTGCATTTCTTAATTTTTTCACAAACTTGTTCAACTGTTTGAAAATTTTTATAGTTATAATCAAGCTACTAACATTAAATAATATTTTATTAAAAAGGTTTTCATATTAAAAAAATACCTTTGCCTCCGCTTCCCATTCTTCATCGCTCATATTGAAAGTGTTGGTTATAGGATCATAAATATTCTTTGTTTTGTTTTTCAGTTTCACCCAAGCCCCGTACTTTGATCTCAAGTAGTCATACCGATTCTTCATTTCTTTATGTTCAACAATGAAATTATGATCATTTTTCAGCTTTTCCGCAACAACTTTCCATGAGGATCCTTTCAGGCTACTACCCTCTCGACCATTAGTTGTTACCTCATATATACACGCTTCGAGAAAAGTTTTGTCAACACATTCTAACTTCCAAATAACTCTACTTTTTTTCTGCCATGTCTAGATACAAGTAAATAATCAAGAAGTAATATCAAAATCAATTTCAAGAACCCATATAAGCAATACCATATAAAATCAATAAACCATTTAACCAATATCAACCGAACCGAATCAAACTTCTTACCCAATCCTGAAGAACTAATACACACATCTAAACACTACCTCAAGTATACAAGTAATAATTAGAAATTAAGCAAATTAGCAATTAATCATGTGATCATATCACCACTAATAACTTCTACCCTAACTTTGCAGCCTAATCATAAGCTCTTGTGTATAATCATAAGATCGTAACAACAAAGATGGCGGTTAATAATGAAGTAGTAGGTACTTTACCTTGGAGGGAGGAAACTAGCGGCGGGAGGAAACC
>BJCM01152493.1:0-10149 GCA_018326385.1 Flaveria bidentis | reverse complement strand
ATAAGTATCTCATGTTCTTGTATCTTTCCTTTATGCTTTGTAACACTTGTAATAGAACATAGAGAAAGCAATATAATACTTGTGTTCTGTCTCTTACATTACTTGTGTTCTTAGTGTCTTACCTTGGTTAATCCAGTTTACTGTTTGATTAAGTTTTAGTTAATCTCCTCTTTGTGTTGTTGTGTTGTAACTGACCCCCTTCAACGGTCTTGCAATTATGTAGTCACGTTATCTCGTAAAATTCACTAAATAAATATTTAAAATTCTATAAAATTCTTGAATCACACAATCACAACTAATAATCAACATTATTAATTAGATTATTATTGTTTTTCGTAGTTTAGGATTATTAAGTCACTAACGTTCAATGACAACTAGTGTGTGCTCATGACACGTGTATGCAAGACCTAACAGAACTAACGGAGTTTGATAACGGAAAATTACCGAATGTCACAGAAAAATGCCCATAAAGTTAGTTATCTTGGAAGTTGAAAATATTCTGAAGGTATTTTGCCTTTAGAAGTTTTAATGAAAATTTCCAAAGCAAAATTGACTTCGAAAGATATTCCTGAGTTTAGGAAGAATTAATTCAGGAGCAAATGTACATAGTGTAATTTTGCTTTCGAGATAGATTTGGTTTCAGAAGATATTAAACTTCAGAAGTTTTACTCAAGAAGGGAATATATTTCGAGACTTAATTGCTTTTGAAAGAAAATTGTCCTTCATAACATATAAGTACTTAGACGCGGATTTAAGCTTTGGAAGATATATTAGAATTTCTTTCGAAGTTATATTCCTTAGTAAGTAATTATTAGTTTTTAAAACATAATTTTTTTGAAGTCAATTTAATGTCCTCTAAAAGAAAATCTGTCTATAATTCATAAAATTTTAAGGAGTATTTACTTTGAAAAATTCCTTCCAAGATATACAAGGCTTATATGGGTGATAAAATAGACAACTTTAGAGACACACGTATTTGAAAAAGAATTTTAAAGTTAATTAAAGAAAATCCACTAAAAGTTAATCATCTCAATAGCTGATATAAGATATCTGAATCTCTGTTCATTAAAAGCTTTTAAAAACAAATCAGCATATTGTTCATTTGTGTTATCTTTGACCAGATATTAGGCATACAGATTGAAATCAGAATTCTTTGAATACCAAAGTCTCAGTTTGGGTGCTCCTTTGTGGTATCTAAGAATCCTCTTAAGAGTAACTAGGTCTGATATCTTGGGGTTGGCTTGATATCTTGCATATATGAACATGGAAAACATGATATTAGGCATGCTAGCTATTAGGTACATAAGAGATCCAATTATAGCTCTGTAAAGATGATCCCAACACACTCTCCCTGAAGATCAGGTCCTACCGAGTGGTTTCTAGCTATGGGAGTCTTATCAACCTTATAGTAAGACAGATGAAATCCAGGTACTATTTCTTGTACAACTTTGATTGGTTTATGAAGATGCCATTGTCAACCTACTTCACTTGAATTCCTAGAAAGAAATTAAGTTCCCCCATGGCAGTAATTTCAGCCATATTCTTCATCAACTTTTCAAACTTTTTGTAGTCTTTCATTAGGTGACCCAAAAATGATGTCATCAACATAAACTTGAATCAAGATCAAGTTATTTCATCTTCTCTTGATGAAGAGTGTGTTGTTAATAGTAACTCTTTTGTAACCATGTTGAATTGGGTACTATGACAATGTCTCATACCATTTCCTTTAAGCTTGATGCATCCCATAAAGAGCTTTGTTAAGCTTGCTAACATAATCATGATCATCTGGGTCTTCAAAGCCAGGTGGTTGCGTGATAGACACTTCTTCATCTATGACTCCATATAGAATTGTACACTTGACATCAATTTGATAGACCTTGAAATCCTTGGATGTAGCAAAAGCAAGGAATATAGTTATAGCTTCAAGTCTTGCTAGAAGAGCAAAAACATATGTATAGTCAATTCCTTCTTCTTGAGTGTACCCTTGGACTACCAATCTTTCCTTGTTCTTTTTGACAAGTCCAATATCATCTTTCTTATTTCTAAAAACCCACTTGGTATCTATTGGCATCTTCCTAAGTGGAAGAGGACATAGGTTCCAAACACCTTGTCTTTTGAACAGAAGAAGTTCGTCTTGCATTGCTTTAATCTTGCTTTCATATTTCAATGCCTTATTAATTTTATTTTGCTCAATCTAGGACAAGAACCAAGAGTGATGACAAATGTTTTTATCATGGGTTTGTCCTCTTGTTTTACCCAATCTCAACATCTCCAATCATGTTTGTGGTAGGACGGGACTTATGGATTCTCAATTGAGGAATCGTTAGCAAGTTGATTTGACAAATCTAAATTAGTGAAATTTAGGGCTTAGACGGAATTATTTAATGTAAATAAGATGGATATGGAGTATGGACCGAGTAGACCTCGCGGGTTATGTGTTTGACGAGTTTAAGGTCCCGGGAATGCCCAATATATATAAACGGATCAGCTTGAGCAACTCTCATTTGCATCTCAACACCAACTTCAAGAGAGAGAGAGTATAGAGAGAGAAAGTTGAGAGGAGGTGAGGATTCAAGGCTTGGTTGATCATGGTATTGAAGATCGGTATTGTGGGCATCCAAAAAACAAGGAAAGACCAAGAATCTAGGTAAGAAACATCATTTTGATGTAAACCCAGATTCTAGGGCTTGGGGGTTTTTGAGAGTGACAAAGAATCACCAAAAACTCATGTTTTTGTGTAAGAAAACATGTAAAAAGCTTAGATATTGCTTCATGGATATTAAACCAAGGTTTTGGGTGTAAAAGATTGAATTTTTGGGTCAAAAATGGGTTGATTCGTAATTTCAGCCCGTTCTGCGAAACTAGGTGTTCATCCAGCGAAATTATCTAGTCATCTAGCGAAATTATCTAGTCATCTAGCGAAACTATGATGACTTTCTGCAAAAATGTAGTTTCGTAGACAGTTTTGTAGACATGGTTTCCAACAAAAGTTGGGCGAAACTGGTAGAAAAGATGCTAGCGAAACTGCGAGCGAAAATGCCGGCGAAACCGGCGAAACTGCTGGCGAAACTAGCAGCAAAATTGCTGATTATGCAGTGAAATTATGCAGAAAATAACTCCTTTGAGTGTTAACTTATCTGCAGGTTGCATAGTGTGACCCTTGCATAGAAAGCTTGATTTAGAAGATCGTCATCGAGTCAAGGTGAGTTCTAGATCCCCTATTTTAAAGGTTTTAAACTTGTTTGGGGCTGGAAATGCATATTAAATATACGATTTAGATGACCAAGATTTTAAGAGGTATTAACAGGAAGATCGTTTTTCTATAACAAAATGTGTTATATAAATGTTTAGAAATATAACAAAATGGTGTTGCCCCTTGGACCTTACTAGGGGTTGCTGCCCCTAGGACCCTGCTATCAAGGTGTACCACTTGTGAAGTCGCTGGATCGGTAGACATCCGAGCATGTTTTTGACGGAAGGATAAAAAACCAAAACCAAAAGTCAAATCAATAACACGAACTATCAAAAATTGGTTTCATTAATAAAACCTAATGATTACAAGCTCGTTACAACATATGAATCAAGACTCTTGGCAAGGGGAGATCGAGCATGATCTCCCCTCTCATCCGGCAGCCCTACGCTCCAGGTAGACTCCCTCTCTGATCCTTATCTCTCTACACATTAAAACTGGTATATATAGGCATCGGCCAATATTAGATGGGACTGGGGCCATTCGTGTGATTGGACCATGCGTATGGTTCAATCATACGACTTGACCATACGTATGGTTCAATTGTATGAATGGACCATTCTTATGGTTCAGTCTTACGAATGCCCCAATTGCATCTCTCAGTCGCACGACCGGTCCATTAGCATGGCTCAGTCGTACGACTGAGTCTCATTCGCATATGCTCCTACGAATGGCCTAGTTTCATGTGTTTACAACATATCAGGTGTAATACATTAAGCCTAGACTATTCGACAAGTGATAGACACACTATATATGACAATATATGCTGCAACAAATTCCCCCTTGGACGTTGCTTGAGAATAGTAGATAACACCTCTTACGATATTCAGTCAATATTTGCTCTGGTTTCCAATAGAATCAAAGAACAACCATATTAGCCAACGTTGCCAATCCGTCAGGTTGCTACAGTATCCCTGAAAATGAATTTAGGCACAATAGCTTTCGTTTACTTTGCAGAATACCATCATAGCAGCAAGATTCCCTATATGACTAAGTTTTCCAGATAATGACATGAACAATTTTCCAATGCTTCAATCTTCACACAGTCTAACCAGATTAACATTAACAACTGTAGAAATTCCCCCATAAATTCAACATATCCCAATATATAAACATTGTGCTCTCCTGGCGTCTCATACGGTGTTTGGGCCAAAGGTTGAAGGTTACAATCCACAGCTGACAATATCAAACAAATCAGCATGCACATTGATTCATCATCACAAACCTGCTCATATCATCACTTTCTGATTACGTCTTCAATTTCTCCATACATGGATTCCCCCTAAGAATGAGAATCCTCTCTCTGCGGATAAATATAACTTGATTGGCCCATAAATAGTTAAATGCTCCTGACTACCCCACAAAATCAGCATCAACTGTTGACATCTTCTCTCCTCTCTTTTGTGTTCTAACTACAATCACCTATTCTTGAAGTCCAACAAATAATATGGTATCCATCGAACTAATTTGACAAAAAAACCTCAGGGTGAATGTGCTTTGCTCATCCTCAAATCTGTGCAAAAGGTAGTTCTAGATTTATTTTTTTGGTCAGGAACACCTTTCATTCGTATGACATGGAGGAAAAATATCACATTCATGTGAATGAATGATACGAATGATATATTCGTACGAATGGACATAAGACTGGTCCAGTCGCACGACTGGACATAAGACTTGTCTAGTCTCACGAATGGACATAAGACTGGTCCAGTCTCATGGTCCAGTCGCATGAATCATTCTACACACAGATTTTTGGATCTGCAGCCGCCAAAACTGCCAAAAACCCTAATATACGACTTTTACATGAACCGAACTGAAATAGACATCATAAGATTCGTAGGGTTGTGATAGGAACGTGGTTTCGAGTTCGATTTTAACATAGAAACATCACAGATAACTAGATCTGACCAAAACATGAAGAACACAAATTGGGTTTAACGTCAAAGAACTTGAAATTGATCCAGAAATCAAGAACTTGGGTTGCTAGAATGATTGTTAGATCATTCCAGTAGAAACCAGCGCTGATACCATTTGTGAAGTCACTGGATCGGTAGACATCCGAGCGTGTTCTTGACGGAAGGATATACAACCAAAACCAAAAGTCAAATCAATAACACGAACTATAAAAAATTGGTTTCATTAATAAAACCTAACGATTACAAGCTCGTTACAACATAAGAATAAAGACTCTTGGCAAGGGGAGATCGAGCATGATCTCCCCTCTCATCCGTCAGCCCTAGGCTCCGGGCAGACTCCCTCTCTCATCCTTATCTCACTTGTTAGGATCGTGTACTAGACGATGTACTAACTGAAATACGTGTATACCGAATCAAATAGTGTGTACTCCTATTTGATTAGCGATCCAATCAGTGAGAACGCACGTAGAAACAATTATGAATTGAATCTAAATGTTAAGAATGATCTGGAATCTATCTAGTGCGATCTATGAACTTGGAATAGATTCTTAGAGGTCTCTGGAAGGCTAGGGTATGGATGTAGTTGAAGTGTTCTTAATTCTTACGTTTTTTCACGAATTAGTGGTATTTATAGGTAGGGTTGCTCATTCGGGCGACTGAACCATTACCATGGTTCATTTGTGTGATTGAGCCATGCGGTTGTTTCATTCGTACGACTGAGTGTTTAGTCAAGCGATTGAGTCAATCTCATGCTACACTCGTGCGACTGATCCAGTTTCCTGGTTCAGTTGTGCGACTGAGTTATTCGCATGAAGTTGTTCATGCATATGGTCTATTAGCATGGGCCATTCGCATGAGAACTTCATATTACTAAGTTTGAATATAATTATTAATCATTACTTTATTAATATTCGTTCAAACAACCACAAACCTATATAGTGAATTCAATAAGCGTTAAACTACTAATTAATGAAACATTAAACATTATAAGCACAACCAAACATTTGTTTTCATTAAGTACCCAATCTATTACATATGTGTAAGACAATAAAGACATATTACAATAAGATCAGAAACTAGGTACATATGCATCTACAAACTCCTCCTTGGACCTAGATTCATCTATTGTCTTACATTCTTTAGGAGCTCCTCATACTTCTTGTACTTCTACTCTCTTGTGACTCTTGCATGTATTTCAAATGCAAAGCAGAGTTTGATAAAATTTTGGAATTGGAGGGCTTGTACAATATCTTGCGCGTCATAGAACAGTGGCCACTTGTATAGAGTGTAGACATCTTCAGCAGGTAAGTTGGTAAGCCATATTGGGTCAAATACCCTGATAGTATCCATTTTGCCCTTTCTGTTCAGAACATAGTACCACCACTTAAAGTGTGGAGTGAAGTCCTGTGGCATTTCCCCGAGAGGGATTCTTGACATCGTGCATGGAGGACTCCACTTCAGCACTATCTTTGGCTTTCCAATTATGGAATCAACTTCAGACCGTCTGATATAACTCGTAGGTTGTTGAGGTTTGAATTTGACCCACCTGGTGTGGTACTCTCTCTTAAATGCAGCTTCAAACCAGCCTGACATCTTTCTCGGGTCAGCATATAACAGCTTTAGTTTGGCCAGCTAGTGGAGCTCAAAACCAGGTAGAGTCTTTAGATCATGTAGGAATCTAAAATACTCTATACCTTTCTCTCTCTTTACCGCATAAACATTCAGATCCTCAAAATAGGCCCATGTTATAATCTTTCCTGACACCTTGTGTTGTTTCTTCACTTTGTAGAGCTTGGTGTAGACATTCGGTTTAGGAGCAGCGCGTTGGGCTCGGATCTCCTCAAAACATGCAGCCCATTCATCCTTTTGGATGTTGACATCATCATTTGAGGCTTGGGCTTGTTCCTCAATCTTCTCGGACTCTTGCTCCATCTGTTCTAGTATCTTAAATGTATCACTAACCAGGGAATCATCCAGATAGGGGACTATATTTCCCTCTTTGTCAGCATTCTCTGGATAGTGCTCTAAAATGACGTCTTCGATCTCGATCTCATCAATATCATTCAGCTCATCGTCACTAGTTTCCTCAAAGGTATGATCGTCCTTGACAATCTCATCAGGATTGAGCTTTAACATTTCGGCCAGTTGCTCATCAGTAAGATCATGAATTATTTCCTGCTCTTCAGGGGTGTAACTCACTGATCTCCTGACAATCCCTTGTAGATCTAGAATCATGGTTAGTTGAGTCTCGACCTGCTGAAGGGGAGCAACTTTGTATTCGTCTCTCTGAAAATTTTGATCTGCTTGATTTAGACATGTAACACATCAATCATTAGTTAATAATCAAAACAGAAACACATAAACAAAATATAAACATTATATACATTAGTTTGATACAATATTCAATTACATATGATTTTAAATAACATAAAACAACTAAGCATTACTCTTGTCTTGTATCATGTGCTCCTTTGCTGACGAGGCTGATGTAGAGGTGCCACGTTCTTGAGCTTTCTTGGTTCTCCTTTCACTTGCAGATGTGGCACCCGCAACAAATGTATCATCATCATCATCATCACCATCAACATCATTAACATCATCACCTGCATTGGTATCATCCCCTTGATCATCACCATCATCATCATCATCATCATCACTGTCATTATCATCACCATCATCATCATCATCATCATCACTGTCATCATTATCACCATCATCTCTATCTCCTTCTCTGATCTTTAGAGACTCATCCTTTTATCCTTTGAGCCTCAACATGATGGTCTTGTTGGTAGCCTCCAACTCCTCTATCCTTTTTGCAGAATGGACATGTTGCTCCTGGAGTTGGGACATCTCTGAGCTCTGGCAGCCATTTGTTGTGCCTGCTACTCAATCAGCTAAGCATGTTGAGATATCTGCTGAGATTTTATAGTAGTAAGCTCTACTAGCTGACAAATCTGGGCAGTCTTCTCATCATCGGCTGCTAACAGCTTCAGCACCATACGGTTCAGTGCTGAGAGTTGTTCCTCTACCCCACAGTGAGGTAGAGATGATCCATATGGAAAGGAGGGGAAATATGACGGTCCTTCTGGGTGGCTAGTGGTGGTGGTGGTGGAAGTGGTGAAGATTGGGGGTGGTATAGATGAAGGTGGTGGTGGATGAGTTGTAGTGGAGGTGGATTGGTTGTGGGTGAGTAGTGGAGTGGGTGTTGTAGTGGTGTGTGAGGTGGTAGAGATGGTGGCTAGTGGTGTAGTAGCAGTGGTGGTGGTAGTGGTGGATGGTATGGCTGAGGTAGTGGCTTTGGTGGTAGAAGAGGTCAGTGTAAACTTTAGTCGCTTCCCCTTCTTACCATATGGGTGAGTCATCCTCTTCCTCCTTGTGCCTCGAGACACTGAGGCTCCCCCTTGGCTACTGGGTAGTTCCGGGGCATATGTGGGATCTGATACCACTTGTTAGGATCGTGTATCAGCAGCAGCATCCCTGGACTCCCGTGGGCGTCCACCAACTGCCCTCAAACCCCTCTCTGTGGCAACCGCCTGACTACCCACAGTCCTCGTGAGAGTCTCCTAATCACTCACTTCTTCCTCATCAGGAGAACAGAAGTCTTGGTGAAAGCTGGCTGTAGTGGCATCTGGATGTGTAGGGGGTGAATGAGTAACATGTGTAGTGGGGCCCCTCGAAGAAGCGGCCCCGGAGTCTCCACCGATATCATCGTCATCGTCGGAGTTGTTAGATGGAAGAGCAATTTGCTCAACATCTGAGTCACTCTCCTCGTGGTGCCACTTTCGCCTACCCAACACCACGTAACCAGCTTGGGCCAGATGCCCGAAGAGTCTCTTCTCCGGGGGTTTGACCTGCTTTCCCCGGTAGACCTTCATCCGACCCAATGTCGTGTCATCCATAATCTCCAATGACACAACGTCGTGGCTCTCCTTGGGCAATGTGGGTAGCTTCTCATCAAAAATATTTTAAAGAAACCTAGGGTACTTATAGAAACCCTCTTTGCTCTTGGCCTCCAGATTCTTAATCAAGTAAGAGCATATCATGCTCGAGAAGCTAAAAGGGTGGTTTAGAACAAGTGCCATGTAGGCATTTTGAATCTGGTCTGAAAGGTCATCAAACCCACCCCTTCTTGAAGCCAAGCACATAAGGATGACATGTGCTAAGTACATGTACTAGATACACAGGCTTCTCTTGTTAAGCACACCTGCATTGATATCCCCAACGTACTTCATCCTTAAGAAGCACCCTCTCACTGTCAGAGGGTGAAGTCTGGTAGGGTGGTGTGCATCGTCACCCAAAACAAGTACTCGTCGAATATCCTCAGCGGTGACCTCAATATCCTTCCGAAAATAGAACTCCTGATGTTGTATGGCTCATGTGAGCGGTCAACCGATACCCCCTCCTAGAAGGCCTACTGAATAGACCTATAGGGAGTGCATGGTGTGGAAATAGACCTGTAGATCCATGATCGCTTGACAAAAGCAATGATCCCTACAAACTCGGCACCATTCTGAGTCGTAGCATCTAAATGAGCACATATCTTATGCTTGGGGTTGATGGACCACCTGTTAGCCATCAATCTATAATACAAGACACATAGACATCAAATCACAACATAACACAAATCAGATATAATTAACCTGGTTGAATTCATTTTGGTTCAATCATGCGATTGAACCATGCGATTGTATTCAGTCGGTTGACCTGGCATGCGACTGGATTCGATCGGGTGATTGAGCATGCGATTGAGTTCAATCGGGTGGCTGAGCATGCGAGTGGTTTAGTCGGCCAACTGAGCTCATTCGTATCATTCATTCGGCCAATTGAGTCATTCGTTCAACTCAATCGTGCGATTGTAGTTCATCCGTGTGTCCAGTCGCCGGTCCCATTGTTTGTTCAACTGAAAATCAAATTCGGACCAAAACATAGAATTAGACGTCGTGTTTTGATTCATTAGACTCGCAATCACTTTACTAATAACCT